>CANNZV010003810.1:0-53858 GCA_947561585.1 Caprella mutica | reverse complement strand
TCATTAAAGAAAATTTATACTGGAAGAATTTTCATGGAATAAAACTAATTTACTATATAGATATTCATAGAAAACAAGGCAATTTGTGGCAAACTAAACTAAATATTTTCACTATAAAAGTTAGTTCGCTAAACAGGGTTCTACTAAACAGGATGGTTCACTGTACAGGAGTTCACTATAGTGGAGCTCTACTGTAATTATACAATAAATAGATTGATTGTCCTCTTTCACATAATTGTATTTAGAGTTCAAAAGTAACAGAAGTTAACCATGTGTAATTTACCACATTACAACCACATGTCAATTACCATTTCAATAACAGATGCTAACCATGTTTAATTTACCACATTAAAACCACTTGTCAATGACCATTTCAATAACAGATGTTAACCATGTGTAATTTACCACATTAAAACCACATGTCAATTACCATTTCAATAACAGATGCTAACCATGTGTAATTTACCACATTAAAACCACATGTCAATTACCATTTCAATAACAGATGCTAACCATGTGTAATTTACCACATTAAAACCACATGTCAATGACCATTTCAATAACAGATGTTAACCATGCATAATATACCACATTAAAACCACATGTCAATGACCATTTCAATAACAGATGTTAACCATGTGTAATTTACCACATTAAAACCACATGTCAATGACCATTTCAATAACAGATGTTAACCATGCATAATATACCACATTAAAATCACATGTCAATGTCCATTTCAATAACAGATTTTAACCATGTGTAATATACCACATTAAAACCACATGTCAATGACCATTTCAATAACAGATGTTAACCATGTGTAATTTACCACATTAAAACCACATGTCAATGACCATTTCAATAACAGATTTTAACCATGCATAATATACCACATTAAAACCACATGTCAATGACCATTTCAATAACAAATGTTAACCATGTGTAATTTACCACATTAAAACCACATGTCAATGACCATTTCAATAACAGATGTTAACCATGTGTAATTTACCACATTAAAACCACATGTCAAATACCATTTCAATAACAGATGTTAACCATGTGTAATTTACCACATTACAACTACATGCCAATTACCATGTTTTATGTTTATAATAAATATCTATAACATATGGTTTCAGTATGGTTTTAAACATGTGGTTATGACATTGCGTAACCACATGGTTAACATCTGTTATTGAAATGGTAATTAACATGTGGTTTTAATGTGGTATATTACACATGGTTAACATCTGTTATTGAAATGGTAATTGACATGTGGTTTTAATGTGGTAAATTACACATGGTTAACATCTGTTATTGAAATGGTAATTAACATGTGGTTTAATGTGGTATATTACACATGGTTAACATCTGTTATTGAAATGGTAATTGACATGTGATTTCAATGTGGTAAATTACTCATGGTTAACATCTGTTATTGAAATGGTAATTGACATGTGGTTTTAATGTGGTAAATTACACATGGTTAACATCTGTTATTGAAATGGTAATTAACATGTGGTTTTAATGTGGTAAATTACACATGGTGAACTTCTGTTATTGAAATGGTCATTGACATGTGGTTTTGATGTGGTAATTTACACATGGTTAACATCTGTTATTGAAATGGTCATTGACATGTGGTTTTGATGTGGTAATTTACACATGGTTAACATCTGTTATTGAAATGGTAATTGACATGTGGTTTTAATGTGGTAAATTACACATGGTTAACATCTGTTATTGAAATGGTAATTAACATGTGGTTTTAATGTGGTAAATTACACATGGTGAACTTCTGTTATTGAAATGGTCATTGACATGTGGTTTTGATGTGGTAATTTACACATGGTTAACATCTGTTATTTTAGTGTTTAGGTTGTTTCAATGTGGATGATACATCTTAAAAACGTATTGCCATATTATAACCATCCAACCACATGGCATCCATGTGTATGCCATGTGGAAATGTTTGCAGGGTATGGTTTACTGAGTGTTTATAAAGTAGCTTTGTTGAAATAGTATTTTCCATTGAATATTAAGGAATCCAATATCTATATACTTTACTTATAACTGTAAAAAAATGAATTTCCCCTTAATCCCTTAACTACCCTGCAAACATTTCCACATGTATACCATGTGGTTATGTCCACATTATAACAATGTGGTTACAATGTTGATTTTTGGAACCTTGGACGATATGTTATACATGTGGTTTTGCCACATGTATAACATATGGAATACACATGTTAACCATAACAAAACCACATAACAGTACCATGTGCAACACATATCTGTACCATATGTTACCCATATCAGTACCATGTGTAACCCATATCAGTACCATATGTTACCCATATCAAAACCATATGTTACCCATATCAAAACCATATGTTACCCATATCAGTACCATATGTTACCCATATCTGTACCATATGTTACCCATATCAAAACCATATGTTACCCATATCAAAACCATATGTTACCCATATCAAAACCATATGTTACCCATATCAAAACCATATGTTACCCATATCAAAACCATATGTTACCCATATCAATACCATATGTTACCCATATCAAAACCATATGTTACCCATATCAATACCATATGTTACCCATATCAAAACCATATGTTACCCATATCAAAACCATATGTTACCCATATCAATACCATATGTTACCCATATCAATACCATATGTTACCCATATCAATACCATATGTTACCCATATCAATACCATGTGTAACATATATCAGTACCATGTGTAACACACATCAATACCATGTGTCAAGAAATCAAAAAGATCATACTAATTTTATTGCCATTTCTTACTTTACAGTACATAATGTATATGTAATTCGCCAGTATATTATTTAGTTTAATGTTACATATTACTATATACAAATTAAATTGGAAGAAATGAGGAAAGAAATGAAGTGGTGTTTCCGGAATCGAACTGGGGTCCCTGTAGTTTGCTGTTGTTTTGAGTCTGCTACATATCCATTGAGCCATCCTGGACATGATAGAAGTAGCTTTTTAAAGTTATTATTAATAAATTTATATTCACTTTAGATGATTTACTTCACTTTAGAGCAGGGGTGGGCACATGTTGTGTTTTTCAGTGCCGAAATATGGAATAACAGTGCCGTTACCATTTTCTTTTCGTTTTTTAAATTTCAGGGGATACTGAGTAATTAAAATGAGAGGAAGGGGGAAAGATTTCATTGAAGTACGTACAATCGTACATATTTGGAACATAAATATTTGTACTATATTTATTATTTGAATTAAAAGCAATTAATGAATGATACATAATTATACTTTTCTTTTTTTCACAATAAAAACAAAAATAAGTTGTTTTACATTCAAATAATAAAAATTTAATAACTAATTCATAAAATCACAGGATAAATGACAATGGCTTCCCAACTTATTGAAAAAAAGGAATTAAAATGTTTGTCACAAATTCTTACCAGCGTAAGAATAAATGATCTAGATAAAAAGAGTCAGAAGTAAATTTTTTAAACACCGGCACTACTTTAACAATAAACAAAAAATACCTTATTAACGTATAAAATTGACTATCAAAGTATCAAGGTAATTAGAAACATTCTGTTCTTCAACTAGTTTACCATCCTCTTTTATATTATAAATCCTTGTAATTTATAAAGCAGTCAGGGCTAAATATTCTAAATTTTCGTTGGAAGAAAATAAAGCACCTTTACTCTGGTGGGCACGAGTGCCGCTCTGAGTGCCAAAATAGCAATGAGTGCTGCATTTGCCCATGATATAAGAGTTGTATAGAAAACTAGCATTATCATGGCAGACTACATAAAATATTTTCTTTCTTTTTCAAATATAGTCATTATTCAGTGTATTTAATTTCTCAGTACTCTAAATATCAGAACGGATCACTGCACATAACTTCATTAAAGAAAATTTATACTGGAAGAATTTTCATGGAATAAAACTAATTTACTATATAGATATTCATAGAAAACAAGGCAATTTGTGGCAAACTAAACTAAATATTTTCACTATAAAAGTTAGTTCGCTAAACAGGGTTCACTACTAAACAGGATGGTTCACTATACAGGAGTTGACTATAGTGGAGATCTACTGTAATTATACAATAAATAGATTGATCGTCCTCTTTCACATAATTGTATTTAGAGTTCAAAAGTAACAGAAGTTAACCATGTGTAATTTACCACATTACAACCACATGTTAATTACCATTTCAATAACAGATGCTAACCATGTGTAATTTACCACATTAAAACCACTTCACAATGACCATTTCAATAACAGATGTTAACCATGTGTAATTTACCACATTAAAACCACATGTCAATTACCATTTCAATAACAGATGCTAACCATGTGTAATTTACCACATTAAAACCACATGTCAATTACCATTTCAATAACAGATGCTAACCATGTGTAATTTACCACATTAAAACCACATGTCAATGACCATTTCAATAACAGATGTTAACCATGTGTAATTTACCACATTAAAACCACATGTCAATGACCATTTCAATAACAGATGTTAACCATTTGTAATTTACCACATTAAAACCACATGTCAATGACCATTTCAATAACAGATGTTAACCATGCATAATATACCACATTAAAACCACATGTCAATGACCATTTCAATAACAGATGTTAACCATGCATAATATACCATATTAAAACCACATGTCAATGACCATTTCAATAACAGATGTTAACCATGTGTAATTTACCACATTAAAACCACATGTCAATGACCATTTCAATAACAGATGTTAACCATGCATAATATACCACATTAAAACCACATGTCAATGACCATTTCAATAACAGATGTTAACCATGCATAATATACCATATTAAAACCACATGTCAATGACCATTTCAATAACAGATGTTAACCATGTGTAATTTACCACATTAAAACCACATGTCAATGACCATTTCAATAACAGATGTTAACCATGTGTAATTTACCACATTAAAACCACATGTCAATGACCATTTCAATAACAGATGTTAAACATGCATAATATACCACATTAAAACCACATGTCAATGACCATTTCAATAACAGATGTTAACCATGCATAATATACCACATTAAAACCACATGTCAATGACCATTTCAATAACAGATGTTAACCATGTGTAATTTACCACATTAAAACCACATGTCAATGACCATTTCAATAACAGATGTTAACCATGTGTAATTTACCACATTAAAACCACATGTCAATGACCATTTCAATAACAGATGTTAACCATGTGTAATTTACCACATTACAACCACATGCCAATTACCATGTTTTATGTTTATAATAAATATCTATAACATATAGTTTCAGTATGGTTTTAAACATGTGGTTATGATATTGCGTAACCACATGGTTAACATCTGTTATTGAAATGGTAATTAACATGTGGTTTTAATGTGGTATATTACACATGGTTAACAATCTGTTATTGAAATGGTAATTGACCTGTGGTTTTATTGTGGTAAATTACACATGGTTAACATCTGTTATTGAAATGGTAATTAACATGTGGTTTTAATGTGGTAAATTACACATGGTTAACTTCTGTTATTGAAATGGTCATTGACATGTGGTTTTGATGTGGTAATTTACACATGGTTAACATCTGTTATTTAAGTGTTTAGGTTGTTTCAATGTGGATGATACATCTTAAAAACGTATTGCCATATTATAACCATCCAACCACATGGCATCCATGTGTATGCCATGTGGAAATGTTTGCAGGGTAGACGTGCCGCTTGTTGGTGGAGTGACATATGAGTTTTGTATATATAATTTTTTTTTGTACTAAAGATATAAAAAAGTGAGCATTTTTAAGTTGCATAAATTGAATTCGTTACTTTTATTCGAATATATAAATATATTTATGAAATAAATTATCATAAAAAAAACAATTCAAAAATAGTTCTCCTTAAATTATTTCATTTTTACTGTGTTTTTCGAGTATTTATTTCATTGTTGGATGGACAATGTACTCAACAGTCAACACTCAATATGTTTATATCTTTCCATTTCAAATGCATCATCTTTCCTTAGAACTGACATACAGTTTGTCCTTTACTCCCCTCCCCTCTTTAACACTTCTTCAAGTACTGAGTTATAGGGTGCATTATTGCACAATATCCGGTATTTATGTGTTTACACGTTAATACTTGTCATATTTCTCAATATGAAATTAATACCCTGCCGCTTGACTGTTAAAGGAAAAAAATTTAGCGACTATATAAAGACGCTTTGCTAAATGGGACCAATTTTCGGAGCGTCTATATATAGTTAGGCCGCTTGGAATGGGTTAATGGGAATTTAATGACTTTAGTCACTAATAACATTTAATTTATAAAAAAAAACCGTTCGCCCTTCGTTAAGGAGTTAAGGTGACATTCATTTTAATTAGTATACAAAACAATAATAATAGTTAAATGTAGACTAATTTAGGACAAAAATTTGTCCATTACATTATAATATAAATATTATACATTATAATATAAATATTATACATTATAATATAAATATTAAAAACATAAATCAAATAAAATATAGAAATTTAAAACTAAAACCTCTCTTAGAAAATACTAAGGGAAGAAACAAAGAAATTATTGTATTAGGGTCAGAGTACAATTTCTTTGTTTATCAGTTCATTGCGGGTTTCATTATAAAACCACTTCGATCGATATTTGTGAAATATTTATTATTTGCAACCCAACATATATGATTATTAAACTGCTATTAACTGCCTAATTCTCTGAAAATTTTACTAAATCGAATTGAATTGCAAATTAATTATTAATATCCTTTACATACAGTATAGGCCAAAAAAATGTTTCCTCTTTTTCAAATACTTGTAAATCGCTAGCCAATGGACGGAAAAACTGTATCTTGGTTTCTTTTTCTCTGCCTTTTATTGTACTATTAACAAAAATAACTTTTGTGAACTTATTGCCATAGTTTAAGAACAGGTAAGCAAAGAGTGAGGATGATTATTTTTTGTCATTGCGCGAAAGTTATTCTTAGAGTTAACTCTGTGATTTTATTACTAAAAGGCAGTGAATAAAAGGGGAAAAATATAATGGTATACATTATAATACAGGGTGCCTACACTTCTTCCTTGGAAACTATTTAGAAATAGAACAACTTCAGTGACATTTTGATCTAATAGAATCTTTCACTAGGAATATTTGTTCTTCGCTTGTTCACTGCATGGTCAAGGCCCGCTTCATACTTGCATTTTTAACAGCGCAGAAAAAAGCTTTTCTTAAAATGTGTTCATGTGTTTTTTCATCGCTGAAGTAAAAATGTAATATGATTTTTCCATCAGCGATAAAAAAAATTTAAGAAGATATTTTTTCCGCGGTGTTAAAAATGCTTGTGTGAAACGGTCCTTAACCATGCAATGAACAAGCGAAAAACGAATATTCAGAGTGAAAAATGCAATGAGATCAAAATGACACTGAAGTTGTTCTATTTCCAAATAGTTTCCAATGAAGAAGTGTAAGCACCCTTTATTATATTGTTTACCATTACCATTCCCTTTTATTCACTGCCTTTAATAAATAAAATCACAGAGTTAGCTCTAAGAATAACCTTCGCGCAATGACAAAAATAATCACCCTCACTTTTTGCTTACCTGTTCTTAAACTATGTCCATCAGTTCAAAAATGTCTTATACCTGTTAATAGTGCAATAAGAGGCGGATAAAAAGAGAGCAAGATACAGTTTTTTCGTCCATTGGCTAACGATTTACTGAAGTTTGAATAACTGTGTGTTTAATAAAGTAGCTTTGTTGAAATATTATTTTCCTTCGAATATTGAGTAATCCAATATTTATATAGTAATTACTGTAAAAATTAATTTCCCCTACCCCACTTAACGAAGGGCGAACGCCGTTTTTTTAAATGTTCGCAGAATGTGTTTATAACTAAATAATATTAATTAAAAGTCAAAAATATATAAATTCCAATTCAGTGACTGGCAGTTTTCTGCCTGGCAGTTTTCGGCCTGGCAGTTTTCCGGACACCCCTGAGACACACTCTGGAAACTGGTCTCGAATTTAACATATAGGAAAGTTTAACGAAAATGAAGCATAAATGTTGGTAATCTCATTTTTCCATCCCAAAACAATTTAGAGGCTCAATGACTCAAAAAAAAATCATAAAAAATATTTTAGTATATTATGTTTCCTGTGATTATTTTCATAAAATTTAATTAAAATGACGTTTAAAGGACGATAGTCTCCTTGTTCTCTCTCTTAACGAAGTAGGAGGATTGACATAATGATGACAATTGACTCCGTGATTTACTACAGAGAACTTAAGAGAAATTTACTCTAATTATGATGAAAGATTATAAGTAAGCCAACTAAAGTATTAGGACGGCACAAAATTTGCCACCACACCAATCATTCTTGGGTCACATTTATAGTAGACCAGAGCCTCTATCAGCGCCCCCCTATCTGCACTGTCAAATGCTTTCGCAAAGTCCACCGATACGACCACCAATGTCTCCCTCCTCCTATAGCTCTCCTCCACACTTGCCCTCAAGAGGAACAGATTTTCTTCCATCCTTCTCCCCTCCGTAAACCCCGCCTGCAGACTCCACACCCTCTCATCAATCATCCTCTGCTCACTCACCTTCTCCTTCAACAATCCCATAAACATCTTATAGCCAGCATTTGTCAGCGCTACAGGACGATGCTGGCTAGCTTGTGGCTTCTTTACTTTAGGCAGCATAACCGTTTTTGAGATTTTCTATCCCTGTACCACCTCCTCATCCTCCAATAGCCGATTATACACCTCCACCAACTTATCCACACACCTCTCTCTCTTTCCCAAGGATCTGTATAGTTCCCCTTGATACCGTCCGGGCCAGGCTGGTTTCCCTTGCAAATCCTCTTCAGTCTCCTCTCCACATCACCTCTCAAACCTTATGTTCTCCATCCATCCCTCAACACCCTCCATTACTCTTATTGTAGGTAATCCTTGGAATAAATTTTCTCTTCTATCATTCCTCCTTCTCTCTAACTCTGCCATACCTTGTCTTCTTTCATCCTCATAATCCCACCTCCTCTGGTCACTCCACACTTCAACAATGCCATTACCCTGTCCCGCATATATTTCTCTCCAACATTCCATCATAACTTCACCTTCATCTCCTTCTGGTATCTCTCCTCCATCATCCCTGTAGAGTTTCTTCTTTCTCTCCATTCGATTTTCACCCTTTAGCTTACTTATCATTTTCTACATTTTTTCCCCATTCTTATTTCGTTTTATTTTCTGTGCTATCTTCACCTCATTTCCCAATTTTGCATCCCTAACAATCCTCTTGACCATATCCTTTTGTTCCCTATAGAGTTCCCAGTACCTGTTTTCCTCTTCTTCATTGCTAGCTCTCCTCTTCTTTCTATTTAGATACCTTCTATATTTTATTTCATCTCTTATATTTTGATTGATCCAAGCCGGCTCCATTGCTTTCTTCTTCTCTTTATCAATTCTTTTTCTAATTCGCACTTTCAAACATTCATCTGCTTTCTCTTTTATAATTCTCTCCATGTCACCCACCAATATATGCTCGCCTCTGTCTACTTCACTCTCCACCTCCTGAACAAACCTTCCCATTGCCTCCTCATCATTGACACGATAGAACTCACTTATTTGCCATCCACAATCTTCTCTCTTCAACTTAGCATCCCGAATCTCGAACATAACCTCGATATAACAATGGTCAGATAAATCATAGTTGATCTTATCTTCATTAATTGTCTCTTTCTGAAACCTGGCATGAATGTTTTCATCCACCAAAACATAATCAATGACACTTCTCTCAATATACTGCACCCTAGTATATTTTCCTTCACAATTATCCTCTACATTCAACATTACCAGGTTCCACCTCTCCATAAACTCCAACAACATCTGCCCATTACCATTCAAACCATGCTCTCCTAGGAAGCCCACATGACCATTAAAATCACCCATCTCTATTCTACCCCTACCATCCGGAATATCTCTCATTTTTCTATCCATTTCCCTATATATTCCTACCTTTCTTTCTGTTTCTCTAGTATCCAGATATACCAATAAGATAATCAGTTTTATACCGCACACTTCCACCTCTCCCACCAAAACATCACTACACCCACTTTCTACTTGCTGATGCTCACACTCTCCAAATCATTTGTCATTAACATTAATCCTCCACCCTTCTTATCCTTTAATTCTCTCATCTGCTCAATTAATGCCACTTGGTCTTCCCATTCTACTCTTCTATATTTTTCATGCGTCTCAACGAGCCCAATTATTCTAATTTCATTACCATCCCCTTCTTCACTCATCTTTCTTCTCAGCTCAATTGCTTTGGTATTTGTCAACCCCTGCACATTTATCAGATCAACTCTCAGTTTCACCCCATCCCCCATGTTTACTCTCCCTCCCTTCAGTCTCAACACCCCCTGATTCATCTCACCCCTCCCTCCCATAACCCCCCCTGTTCCTCTTTCATTCATTCTGTCTTTCATTTATATGCTCCTCTCTTACTCTAATTTTTCCTTTGGATTTGTAAATACCCTTTTCCCCATCATCCCTTCGCCTTCTAAGCTCCTCTCTCAATTTCCTATCCTTCTCCCTCTCCCTTACTGTGAGGTCTGGCACTATCATCATTTGCCTGTACTTTTCTCCTGCATTTCTGAGATTTTTTGCCCTTCCTATTATAGCCCACTTTTGCCCTGCAGCCCTCAACTTTACCAGTAGAGGAGCTGGTCTATCATCATTCTTTTCATTCCCTGTTTCTCTTTTTCCTTTACTTAATCTTACTGTTTCCTCAATATCTATATTTCTTAATTCCAGCTAATTTCTCACTATACCTTCAAATACTATCATATCACCCTTTGTTTCTATTTTCATCCCATGAACTATCACATTGCATTCCTTTTTCTCATCATCTTCCTGCCTAACCCTATCCAAAACTTCTTTCTTTATTCCTTCTACCATTTCTCCTGTACTAGTGACAGTACTACCACCATCCATAGTCACAGTGCTCACCAGCAACTTAGTTTCTCCATTATTATTATTCCTATCCCCATCTCTTTCATTATTTCCTCCTTCAACTCTCTCTTTATGTCCTCCTTCATTCCCTTCACCTGCTCTATCACCTCATTGAATTTCTTCATCATTTCTCTGTTCTCCCTTCTTAGATCCTCATTCTCTAGTTTCTTTATCTTCTCCTCCGTTCCCCGAACCACCTTCTTGCACATCCCACAAACCCATATGGACTCAGCCCCCCCCCCCTTAAAATAATCATAATCCTACTTTTTCAGCCCTCCACAGTCCACATGACTTCACACACACATCACATTGAATGCCGCTCTGATCATCCCCAACCTCTTTCTTACACCCCCACACAAATCATCTCCCCCAACTCCATCTAGATCATCCGCTACTCCATCTAGATCATCCGCTGCCAGGTCTTACCCAAAGACAAGGCATGCTTCTCAGCCTCAAGAGTTTCCCCCATTTATCGGCTACCAGAGGAAGGAGGGGATCTACCGATGCCCATTTTCATTTATTCCAAATATCACTAAGGTATACTAAACTTATATTTAAACTTATTTTAGCTTATACTAAACTTAAAAATAGCACTTTTAAAATTTCACATAGGAACGGCGCACTTCCTTCCACAATGAAGAGTTTAACCACATTATAGAGCGCAGTACCTTATCTACTCTCCATATTTTCGAACACTTAAATAAATTTATTATTATTAGTTTATTACGTATTATTATTGTTTTGTATACTAATTAAAAATGAATGTCCCCTTAACTCCTTAACGAATTAAGGCGAACGGCTTTTTAAATAATTTAAATGTTATATAGTGACTAAAGTCATTAAATATCCATTAAGTTTTCCGCCTGGCAGTTTTCCGTGTACCTAAAAATAGCACTGGCCGTAGACCGGCATGACATCTGCAATATTATGTATTAATAACAGAATTATAATTCATTAATAAGACGTTTATAAGTTATTCATGAGATATTTATAAATCATTTGCTTGAGCTGGGTCAGTGAGTTGACAACACGTATGATTTGCACTAGCCCAATCCAACACTAGCACTACATCGGCAACATTTAATATTTCCGGTACCAATAAGTCGTTTATACTTGCATGGTTATACTATTCTGGGACGGTGGACTTCTGTGAGTTGGGACAACGTTGGGTCGATTTTTAGAATCCATTGAAAGGGGTAATATTGGAAACAATCTCATGGAGGTACACTGCAGTATTCAGACACCTACAGTACATGGAAAGTGATTGATGTATGTCATAGGAGATCAATGAGAATTCTCTATAGTTCTGATAGTTCATTACCTGTGTTAACTCTCACTTTCCGAGTACTTTTGGTGTCTAAATATTAGCACGTTTCCCTAAACGAATTTCAGTACTTGCATCTAGCTTAGAAAATCATGACATTCATTTTGCTCAGTGAAAGATTTTTAATATTTGATTAAACTGTACTGTTTCATTTAATAATCTGTTTATATTTTCCTTATAAATATTTCTTTGGTGTTCAATTAACACTATTACAATTAATTATACAATTACTGACAATATTAAAAAATTCGCGATATATGTATAGTTAATTTAATTTTAATTCTATGCGTAATATATAAACATTCACAAGTTAAAAAAAAAACTAATAGGATATTTATTGAAGAAAAGTAATAAAAAACAATACAGTTCTACAAGCCCATATATAATTTCTTATTAAGAAGAAATTTTCGGGCAAGGTTAAAACAAGAGACAGGAATGGTTTTATCCTGTCATAAAATATATGCGACATTTACACTAAATAGATAATATTTTTGTATTAGACCTAAATGATTGCACAGACAGAGAAAACACACCAAAAGCTACAAATGATAAAGATAAGAATACACAAACTTACAATTATTAACAACAAGTCACAGATCACAATGTACTTAAACTAATTATGATCAGCATATTTGGCAAGATAGTACTTTTTAAGAGTTGATTTAAAGATATTCAAAGAGTTAATAGTTTTTATATTTGGAGGTAGAGACTGCCACAGTTTAGCTGCAGAAAAATGAACACTGTGCTCCGTTAAAGTTAACCTGTGACGACCTATAACTGGATCAGAAGCATGCCTAGTTTCATAGGGTAAGTTGGAGTAGTTAAAATTAGTTCTATTTCTAAACAAATACACAAGCAATAAATAATTATGGAGATCATCTAATTTCAAAATACCAGTGATATAGAAAAGCGGGTCAGTGTGGGCTAAGTAGGGGAGGGTGGTCATCAATGGGACAAAAAACACAGAAAGATTGATATTTCATTTACTATGGGCATAATATGAAAAATAAAAAATCCATGTGTAATATAGATATTCCTTTATAAAATGAAACCAACTCGAATACTATCACATATTCTGTTGACTAGAAAAAAATTAAATAAAAAACAAAAAAAATTGTCCCATTGTTTAACAGCGCTGGTGAACAATGGGACATGCCCTGGTGAACGATGGTACAGTTTATCAAACTTGTATATTGTTGAGGTTTTGGTAAAATTTCAAGTTCGAATTATCTCTTTATGTTGTCACACACTTAGTTAGTTCATATAATATCAGTTTAATGTCCTCTAACTTCACCGAAGCCATGTCAGGAACATTTGGAAAATTAAGCTCATTGCACTTGAATCTTCGCCTAACATCAATATTTCGTATTTATCTTTTTCATGCTTTTGGCCAACAGAATACGTTTTAGAAGTCGCCTCAAATTCTACAAGTGCATAAATCTTCATTTTCAAAATTTTCCGTGGAGATTTGAGTTCTTCAGACGAATGGATCAGTTAGATTAAGAGTTATATACCAGACCAAGAACAATAGTTCACAGGCCATCTACGTCAGATGCTTTATGAAGTGATTTCGAAGGCCTTATACTTAGTGACACCAGCAAAAAGCTCTTCTTTCTCTGGTATATCCGTTGCAATCATGCTGCGTCTTTTTCTTTTATTAGTGAAATTTGTTCTCTATGCAGTGCTTTGTGATGACCTCAGATTGCTAAAGCCCTTGAACATGATCGAAAGTCCCGCTTCGGCTTGAAGCTCTGTTTCTACAAGAAGCCCTGAAGCTACAGTTCACGTTATTGTATCAAAAAAATAGATATATTGATTCATATGGAGTAACTAGAGAGTTTGGTTGACAATAAGGCTCTGTCCCATTGTTAACCAAATTTTCTGTCCCAATGATCACCATGACGCCATTTTGAAAACATATGGGTATAGCGGCTCAACTACAAAAGTAAAAAGGCAATCCTTTCAAATGATCATATTTTACATATTACTTAATATCATGTAAAAATGCCATAAGCATTATATGTTAAATTTACAGATTTATAACAATTGAAACAAAGTACGAAATATTTAGTTTTATCACCCCTAAAACACGTTTTCGCTTTTACACAGGGCTGACTGCACCCCAATCGCTGAATTCAATGCGAGTGAATGCACTGAAGTATGCTTAATTTACCACTAAGATTTTGTTAAAAATTACCCTCAAATAAAAAAGTTATTCAGCATGTCCCATTGTTCCCGGTGTCCCATTGATGACCACCCTCCCCTACTCGCTACCGGTGATGATTCTTATTACTCGTTTTTGGAGCATCTCAATAGTATGCAAATGAACACCACCGTGGGTGACAATGCTCATGGTTTCAGGAAAGCTACTCTGTGAATGCAGTCACTTAAAAAGGAAAATATTAAATGTGTAATGAATTTTCTTAGCTTATAATGTATACAAATAATAATTAATCGTACAAAAATAATATACATATTTCATCTCCATTTTTAAAGTTAAGTGGCCTGATAATGAATATTTGGGTGGTAATTGTCCGGGTGGCAACTGTCCGAGGGTGTCAATTGTCCGCGGGTGGCAATTGTCCGGTCACGGTCATAGGTATATATGATAGAGATATCACCAAATTCAGTTAGTTTCATGTTACATAGTAAAATTCGATTAACTACACCGCTAGATAGCGCTGCACCCATACAATAGAACATCAACAATAATATTAATATGCTATTATTATTGGCCGTAATCATAATCCACTAAAACAAAGTTTTACCCTCCCATTCAGAAAATTAACTGTGCTGAAGTCTCTCAATATTGAATATACTTTATCATAAAATACGTATCTGTTAAGTGATATGTTTCTTATATATTATTTCATATATTAACTATTGGCTAGGTAGTTATTTGAAGAGCTGATTATCAGTATACTATATAACTTGTCATAATAATAAATTTTGATTACTGCCACCCAGTTTGTTAACTGATATCCAAACTAAATTTCCTAGATTATCATATTTTAACTTATTTAAGCATCATACCTATCTTGCTGTTTTTTTCAGTGCCAATACCTTCTACATAGGGATAGGCAGTTACTGCGCTATCCTCAGATAGGGTAAGTTCCAAATTATCACGCGATTTCAAATTTTCGGTCACGTATGGAATATAGTACACTGTACCTAATATTTAATTTAAATAAAAGTTGATTAATTATTTTATATAGTTTTTCTTAGGCGACCGAAACTGTGGAACCGTCCGATATTTCGCAACTTATCCTAGTATTTTAAGTAAAGTATTCTGATAATCTATATATTTTAAAACTAGTTAGTCTACCTATAGGTAGAGTTACACAGGTAAATTCGGTTCTTTAATTTCTGAATTGTGGCCCTATTAAGAGAGTCTCAAAATCATTCTGAAATTAGTTTAGCTATATATTGAATTGCTGAATATCATAATAAGCTCAATTTAATGTTTCTGAGATAAGAGGCAGCAGTTAGTTAAAGTGCCCCAATTTATCTACACTTGACCTTAGTTTTCTATGACTGGGAGAACTCCATCCAGGGAGGTAGTCGGGGGAGAACACCGTCCAGGGATTTGGCAGTGAGTACTCCAACCAGAGGTGAGCCTTTTGATATATTATACTTTTTTGGTATTTAATTGAAGTCTAAATTAAGAGTGTATAATGAACAAAATTATGAGGATTAGCTAGATATAAATTTATTAGATCTAAATTTATACTACATCTGAAGATTTATAAATAGTTTAACATTTTATATAAATAATATACCTAAACGAAACAATTGTCAGTTAATAATTTTCTTCATTTTTTCATTAATATGGTTTTCTATATTTTCTGAATCTACTTTCAGATCTTTATGAAGAATTGATGGAGTAGATCAACGTCATCAACTATCGGAGTCCTTTTCATTTCCTTTGAATGATTCAGGAACAATTATGCTAGGTCAAAGTAGGTATTTGAAAATATTAGATGATTTTTAAATATGTATTTGCAATATGATTAGCTCTTACTTTTTTATATGCTTTTAGGGATTCCAGACATGTAAAGAATATCGAAGCTGTCGCTATCTCATCACAAAAGGAAAAAAGAGTTGGTGATGTTTTTGATAATGTGTATAAACGATACTATAAATTTCTATTATATATATTTTTTAATATGCGAATCTCTTATTTCAGGAATTGGCAACCTATAGTCGTGAAAGACAGTGACGAGAATTCAAATTGTACTCCTAAATAATAAATCTAAAACTTAAATGTTTATATTTCGTTTTCAATTTGACCTTGCATGGTTATTCAGCATATTTCTATATCAGTGCCTATGAGTAAGATGAATTGCACTAAAATATGGTTTAGAAGATGAAGGCTTTATTATTATTCATTAAGTTATAGTATAATTGCAGCATATCAAAGATTTGTTCTATCAACTTTTGTAATCTAGCCTGGTTAATTAATTCATCTAGCCTACCTATTTATCACTACGTAAAGTTACGTCATCTAACTACTTCTTTATAAACTGACCTGATGAAATTACTTATTCAATCTAATCTATTAATTTACAACTAATAGCCATATATCAATTAATCGGATCGAAAACATTTCAAAAAGCAAAGATAGGTCTATAGGTGATCAATTATTTTTTTAAATCAAAATAGTATGCATATCACAGAAGCAAAAGTAGAAAATAAATGAATATATTAGATTTGGTAATAAATAGTCTAATCTAATTGATACCGGGACCTAGCTCGAGATTATAATTTGATAGAGTAAATAGAGTGACTGAAAAAGTCATTTAATTAAAAAGTCTGGCTACCGCTAACTGGACCGATATTTCAACCTACACTAATAGTTGATATACATTTACTTAGTTTAGTAGTTGTTGATATAACCAACACGAGATGTTGATATAACCTACATGAGTAGTTGGTATATAACCAACACGAGTAGTTGATATAACCAACACGAGTAGTTGATATAACCTACATGAGTAGTTGGTATAACCTACATGAGTAGTTGATATAACCTACACGAGTAGTTAATGTAACCTACACGAGTAGTTGGTATAACCTGCACGAGTAGTTGGTATAACCTACACGAGTAGTTGGTATAACCTACACGAGTAGTTGGTATAACCTACACGAGTAGTTGGAATAACCTACACGAGTAGTTGGTATAACCTACACGAGTAGTTGGTATAACCTACACGAGTAGTTGGTATAACCTACATGAGTAGTTGGTATAACATACACGAGTAGTTGGTATAACCTACACGAGTAGTTAATGTAACCAACACGAGTAGTTGGTATAACCTGCACGAGTAGTTGGTATAACCTACACGAGTAGTTGGTATAACCTACACGAGTAGTTAATGTAACCTACACGAGTAGTTGGTATAACCTGCACGAGTAGTTAATGTAACCTACACGAGTAGTTGGTATAACCTGCACGAGTAGTTGGTATAACCTACACGAGTAGTTGGTATAACCTACACGAGTAGTTAATGTAACCTACACGAGTAGTTGGTATAACCTGCACGAGTAGTTGGTATAACCTACACGAGTAGTTGGTATAACCTACACGAGTAGTTGGTATAACCTACACAAGCAGTTGGTATAACCTTCACGAGTAGTTGGTATAGCCTACACGAGTAGTTGGTATAACACATAGGAGTGATTTGAGAAACATACACAAGTAGTTGATGTAACCATTACATTTAATTGGTTCAACCATCACGAGTAGTTTTGACTATCACAGGTAGTTGTTGTGACCATCGGGAATTAAAAATAATCAACTCACATATGTGTTTTTTTAACCAACGTCAATTTAACTCATTTTAAAAAGTACCTGCAACTCACCACGTAGGTAGGCGCACAGATAAACCATAAAATTTAGTCAAAACAAATCAAATATGATTTGATTCAACTAATCCTTTCTCTGTGTGTAGATATTAGGTATATACAGTTAGAACTTAGACATATAGCTAAATTTTAAAGTACAGATTAGTTTGGTAGAATTTCATAATGTGGCTAAACAATTGACCGTTAGAGAGCCTACATGTCCTAACGATATACATTTAAATGTACCAAAATTACATGGACTAAAATGCCTCTCCTGAAAAATAGCTTTTTTGGATTTATGACAGTCTTATCGCAAATAAGCGATATGATAACAGAATATTTGAGTGAATGATAATTGAATTCATAAATAAATGATAATTGAACACATTGATTTATCACAATTCAATATATAAATTTATTATTATTCAACTCATTAATATATTGAATACATTAAGTTGAATACATTAATATATGATGATTGACTACATCAATAAATAATATTAATTATGAGTATTCTTTGGTTATTTTACTACGCTTTAAAGATGAATTCTATTTATTATTTCACTTCATGTAAATTATTTATTAGTTACATTTTTATAATAGTGTTTTTTTCTTTCAGAATATTTTTCAGAAGTTCACGATTTGAAAACTACCTTGACGGTGAATTGCATTTTGTACATTCTTCTTTATTGATTAAGGTGAGTTATTGTAATATCTTTACTTCCATAAAATTTATTATTTAGTTTATAATTTATGGTACATATCCTTAAAATCTGCCTAACTAAATAAACTTTATTATAACAGAATAAAATAATAATATCATTAAGAGCCAGAAATCAATTCCAGTTTCGTAGCGGTCTTAGTTGTACTTTTCTCGTTTACCGGGTGGCACATCTAAAGTTAAAAATTAAATAGTTACTAACACAAGAATATAGTTTCAAAAATATATGCTCTAAAGTAATAATTCTAACAATATACCATATTACGAATAAAAAAATAAGAACATTGACTACTTTGGTTATGTTTCTTAGAATAATGATTGTAAAAAGACGATTCTTAAATTCTACAAGAAATCAGGTCTATTTAATTGTATTTGACTTATTTTTCTCTCAGAACGAATAACATAGGAATATATCACTGATATTCTCAGAAGGAACGGAACTCTTTTCACTTTGGTGGTATAATTTCTGGAGTTACTTTTTTAGAAATATTTGAACTTTGATTAAGAAAATTGGATAATTTTTTAAACGCAGTGACTATTATTACTAATCCTTTACTCTCTTTCAGATAGTAATTTTGTATTGACTCCACTGCCTTTGTGTTGAGAATTACATCTTGAAAGTATTAAACTTTACATCTAGTTCCACGAACAAGTTCTACCTACCCACTTCGGACTAGCTCTACCTACTCTTAGGTTCTGCTTACGCTCGGATTTTTGACTACCTTCCGGTTGTACCTAGATATTGGTTTTAGAATTTCCCACCTACGTGTGGATTCTCCATATTTTCGCCAGACTTCAGCCTTTGGTCAAGGTAAGAAATTAATATCATTCAAATTATTTCAAAATAATAATAGATAATTCATATAAAATCACAGCCGCCACTAAACTATACCTGTTCTCAAAATATCTTATTTAATATCATGCATTCTCATACTTTTTGAGAAAATTACTCAGAAAATTGTTAGTGATATGATCCTTTATTCTATAATATTGCTATTATTTAATATAAGTATTTTTCATATTCCGAAATGGTTATGTATTCAGAATAATCTATTATAAAAATAGTTAAATTTCATTTCAATGTTATTCATGAATCCAAAGAATGAAGTTTTGAGCATTATTTGATATACAGTATAACTTCATATGTCTAAATTTTCCTATCTTACTAAGAACATGAAGAAAGTAACCTTTTCTTGAAGAAGATGTGTACTATTAGTGGCACAGATCAGTTTGTGGTGTACCATATATGTACACTAAGCGCTCAAGTAGTAGTTATAGTGGTAATAGGTAGTAGTTATTGTTCAGAACGAGTTTCATCAATTGGGAAATTACATAAATCACGTCCTAAATAAACATTCGTTAGAGGTCTATTGCTCGATGTTCCTAGCTACCATAATATCTTTGTGATGTTTTATTTTTAATTTACAACTGTATTGTCTTCATTACAGGTACAGCAAATGAGAGACTAAGTTTTCCGCACAGTTAGTAAGAACATCGCTCGACCATTGTTCTCAAACCCATCAAATTTCATAAATAACTGCGTACCCACACGGCTTGTTATTTTATTAATAAAGGAGTAATATTATTTTAAAATCCACAATACTTTACTCTTAAAATCAAATACAAAATGAATGCTGACAATTTGTCTTCTGCAACTGTTAGAAACATCATGAACCAACTAGAAGTGTTGAATGAGGAAGCCATGTGTAATACTGGTACAGGTACTCTTAAATACCTAAATTACATAAATATTGTTATGAAGGAAATCAATCGTCGGAGGAGAAATAGAACCATCAACATTGACGAGATAGCTGAACTAAGTGAAAATATTTATGATTGGCTAGCAAGTTTCCAACATTTAAATACCACTTTAGATAGATTTAATGCCAAACCTCGTCTATTGGATTTAATTCCGAGCGTCAATTCAGTTCTTCGTGATATGATTAAATCAATTGAGAAAAACTTTTGTGTATCATACGAGGATCATATGTAAAGCAGATCGAAAGCTGTCAGTTCAATCTCAGAACATACGACGCTATTATCGCTTTTCAAAATCTTCATTCTATTGCTAAAACAATTATTGAAGACCGAGAAAATAGTTTCAACGCTTATTATGGATCATCCAACTTCAACGGAGGGATTCCAATTGGAATTACTTTCTTGCAACTATGCTGGGATGATACCAACACGCATTTGACTTTACTGGAAGGGAAGGAGTGTACATTTATTTCGGAGCCCATCAACAGCACAACATTCCACGCTTCGTTTTTCAATATATTAACTTCGACGTCAACTGAAGTTTGGTTGAAACGGAAAAATCTCGCAGACTTCAATGGTGATATGTTAGACCGATGTACAATATGCCTGAGTGACGGTGTTCCTACAAACTTATTAACTGTCCTATCCAGCTGTAGACATATATTTTGTTCAGGTTTTATCGATAAATGGTATGATGCCAGAAGCGATTTTAGCTGTCCTACTTGCCGCACAGTTTCTCCTGAATACATTCGAGCCACTGGATACAAGAATCTTCTCTCAATGCTCCCTGGATAAACTGTTTTAATGTCCATTGTGGTTGTGGTGACACCATATATTGTTGACACAGTTTGTGTTCTAATCCTAAGTTTCAATAATATTGTATTTTCTTCTAGAATGTTCCTTTATTCCCTTCTGTTCGGGACACGTCCAAAATTGGTATTTTTCATTTCTTATCAATATTTTACACACAGAGAAAGGATTAGTTGAATCAAATCATATTTGATTTGTTTTGACTAAATTTTATGGTTTATCTGTGCGCCTACCTACGTGGTGAGTTGCAGGTACTATTTAATATGAGTTAAATTGACGTTGGTTAAAACAACACATATGTGAGTTGATTATTTTTAATTCCCGATGGTCACAACAACTACCTGTGATAGTCAAAACTGCTCGTGATGGTTGAACCAATTATATGTAATGGTTAAAACAACTACAGAACAAGGTTACATCAACTACTTGTGTATGTTTCTCCAATCACTCCTATGTGTTATACCAACTACTCGTGTAGGTTATACCAACTACCCGTGTAGGTTATACTAACTGCTTGTGTAGGTTATACCAACTACTCGTGTAGGTTAAACTAACTACTCGTGTAGGTTATACCAACTACTCGTGTAGGTTACATTAACTACTCGTATAGGTGATATCAACTACTCGTGTAGGTTATATCAACTACTCGGTTAGGTTATATCAACTACTCGTGTAGGTTATATCATCTTCTCGTGTTGGTTATATCAACTACTTGTAAACTAAGTAAATGTATATCAACTATTATAGTGTAGGTTGAAATATCGGTCTGGTTAGCAGTAGCCAGACTTTTTACAAGACTTTTTCAGTCACTATATTTACTCTATTAAATTGTAATCTCGAGTTAGGTCCCGGTATCAATTAGATTAGACTATTTATTTTCTAGGACCAAATCTAACATGTTCACATTTATTTTCTACTTTTGCTTCTGTGATATGCATACTATTTTAATTTTAAAAAATAATTGATCACCTAGACCTATCCTTGCTTTTTTAAATGTTTTCGATCCGATGAATTGATATATGGTTATCAGTTGTAAATTAATAGATTAGATTGAATAAGTAATCTCATCAGGTCAGTTTATAAATAAGTAGTTAGATGACATAAATAACTTTAAGTAATTAATTAACCAGGCTAGATTACAAAATATGGTAAATCTTTGATATGCTGCAATTGTACTATAACTTAATGAATAATAAATTAATGATAAAGCCTTTATCTTCTAAACCATATTTTAGTGCAATTCATCTTACTCATAGGCACTGATATTGAAATATGCTAATAGAATTACCAAGGTCAAATTGAAAACGAAATATAAACATTTAAGTTTTAGATTTATTATTTAGAAGTACAATTTGAATTCTCGTCACTTTCTTCCACGACTGTAGGTTGCCAATTCCTGAAATAAGGGATTCGTATATTAATATATATATATTGAATAGAAATTCACAGTATCGTTCATATACATTATCAATAACATCACCTACTCTTTTTCCTTTTGTGATGAGATAGCGACAGCTTCGATATTCTTTTCATGTCTGGAATCCCTAAAAGCATATGAAAAAGTAAGAGCTAATCATATTGCAAATACATATTTAAAAATCATCTAACATTTTCAAATACTCACTTTGTTCCTGAATCATTCAAAGGAAATGAAAAGTACTCCGCTAGTTGATGACGTTGATCTACTCCATCAATTCTTCATAAAGATCTGAAAGTAGATTCAGAAAATATAGAAAACCATATTAATGAAAAAATGAAGAAAATTATTAACTGAGAATTGTTTCATATAGGTAAATTATTTATATAAAATGTTAAACTATTTATAAATCTTCAGATGTAGTATAAATTTAGCTCTAATAAATGCAATGGATTCTCCTTGCTAATCCTCCTAATTTTGTTCATTATACACTCTTAATTTAGACTTTAATTAAATACCAAAAAAGTATAATATATCAAAAGGCTCACCTCTGGTTGGAGTTCTCACTGCCAAATCCCTGGACGGTGTCCTCCTTATTTACTCCCCGGACGGAGTTCTCATGGTTATATAAAACTAGGGTCAAGTAGGTAAATTGCGGCACTTTAACTAACTGCGGTCTCTTATCTCAGAAACATTAATTACAATCATGGCTTCAAGGTTCTCGTGAAATAAATAGAACCTTTCATAAATTGAGCTTAAATTATGATGTTCAACAATTCAGTATATAGCTAAACTAATTTCAGAATGATTTTGAGACTCTCTTAATAGGATCACAATTAGAAATTAAAGAACCGAATTTGGCTGTGTAACCCTACCTATAGGTACACCAACTAGTTTTAAAATATATAGATTATCAGACCACTTTACTTAAGATACTAGGATAAGTTCCGAAATATCGGACGGCTCCACATTTTCGGTCGCGTAAGAAAAACTATATTAAATTAACTTTTATTTTAATTAGCTATTAGGTAGCTATATACTATATTTCATACGTGACCGAAAATTTGAAATCGCCTGATAATTTGGAACTTACCCTATTCTGAGGACAGCGCAGTAACTGCCTATAATTACATATAATAATAATATAGGAAAATTAGTTTGGATATCAGTTTACAAACTGGAAGGCAGTAATCAAAATTTATTATTATAAAAGTTATATACTGATAATCAGCTCTTCAAATAACTACCTATATAAAGCCACCAAACTATCAATCACCAATATTTTAGAATATTTAGGCAGACATTTATCAATTTATTAATGGAATTAATTGATAATTAATAATTATCGATCGGCAGCGATAATACTATTTAATGCATATAACGCTATTGTTTGCACTTGAACTAAAATGGTATTGAGGAGCGTTCACATTCAACACGTAACACACTTGAAACAAGATTTGAACTGAAAAGTGTCAGCCGATTAATTGGCTTTGAGGAAAGCATAAGTTGCCACATACTCATTTGATTGAACTCACACCTAAACTTAAAAAAAAAGTAGCACTAACTCTCATAGTAAGTTAATTTATACACCAGATAAATAAGATTAACAGTCTTTGTGGGTTACATTATCACACTATGTCATAGTTGTTTTAACTCTTACCTAAACTTACAAAAAAATAGCGCCAACTCTCATAGTAAGTTAATTCATACACTGCAGAAAACACTGGATTAACAGTCTTTGTGGGTTACTATAACACACTATGTCATAGTTGATTTAACTCGCACCTAAACTTAAAAAAGTAGCGTCAATTCTCATAGTAAGTTAATTCATACACCAGATACATTGAATTGACAATCTTTGTGAGTTACTTCAACTCACTATGTCATAGTTGTTTTAACATATGTTCAAACTCCCAAAATGTAACTCCAACTCTCATAGTAAGTTGATTCAATCCATAAAATGATTTGAATTAACTATGTTTGGTGACACACACGTCATAGTTGTTTTGAGACACGTGAAAACACGAATATAGTCAAACCAACTCACGTAATAAATTGATTCAAAGCATAAATTGTTGACCCATTAAATATGAGTAAACTTTTTTCTCTGTGTATTATTATTTCTTATTTCTGCAAGTAGTTTTCAGTTTATAGTTTCATCAAATATAGTAGATAAATATCATAATAAATAGAGTAGCTGGCATACGAAAGTTTTCAGGTACTTAATTTGTGACTGAGTATAAAAGATGTGCAGCTTCAATGCACGTCCTTTTTCTACAACTCAACTCGTAATGAAATGTCAATTAATTATGCAGTTCATGCAATTTTTTGTATTCCTAAAACTTCAACTCCATTTGTTCAAGCAATTCCCTCTGTAGTGTAAGTTATATCTAATCTCATCATTAATAACTATGTTTTAATTGTATTCGTGATTTTCTTATATAGGTAGGCACTTAGGTATTAGGTTCAATATCCACTCCTTTTTATTTTATTTGTCTAGGACCTACAGGCAGTTAGGTAGGTAAACAATTCATGAATATTTCGTGTGTCATTAAATTTGTAACATCGTAAGCATATAGTATGTTATAAGTTCAACGAAAGGATCGTTAATTACATATGACAGTTTTGCAAATGTACTCGCAGTTCAGGTCTTAGTTTGGGGCCAACATCCCACTGTCTTTGGTTCTACTAACTCAGTCGAGAGCCTACTTAGTCAGTAGCTTACTGCCTACATCTTCAACCTACTTCTAACCCCAACTGACAGAGTTCGTCAAAACTGCATCCTACCTTCAACTTTTTCATTTTATTTGCCAACCTACCACACCGTGGGTGTAGGTCATAAGCCCCCCCCCCCCCCCGGTCAAGAGCCCCCCCGGTCATAAGCCCCCCCTCCCGGTCAAGAGCCCCCCCGGTCATGAGCCCCCCTAGGTCATAAGCCCCCCCGGTCAAGAGCCCCCCCGGTCATGAGCCCTCCCGGTCACGAGCCCCCCTGTTTTTAAATCCTTATTTACCTATATTATTTAATCTTATTGACACTTTTGTAGTTCATTACTGATTAGACATAAAATATATGTATATCGGGGGGCCTGCCGCCCCCCGAACCCCCCTGCCAGGTCATTACACAATCATGAAGTGTGCAGTACAACAATCTAGCGGATACAACAAACTACATTAGCGACTCTCAGTTATTTCTATCTAAGTAGTTCTTCATTTGTTTAACTAGGTAAATAAGGTTTATAAAAACATGGAGGGGGGGGCTCGTGACCGGGGGGCTTATGACCTAGGGGGGCTCATGACCGGGGGGGCTCGTGACCGGGGGGGGCTCATGACCGGGGGGGGGGGGGGGCTCTTGACCGGGGGGGGCTCTTGACCGTACCCAGAGATGGGCGGGAAAGTACTTCCCAAGTACCAAGTAAAAGTACTAAGTAACAAGTAAGTACTTCAAGTACTACTTGAAGTACTTTCCAAAAAGTACTTTGAATAATTACTTTGAAGTACTTTTTACAAGTACTTGTTACTTTCCAAGTAAAAAGTACTTTGCAAAGTACATTTTTCTTTTCAGTCAAGAGATTTTGAAAGATTAGTAATTCTTTTTCTCATCAAAACTGTATTTACAGCAACTGGATAAAAACTAGAGTTTGAAGAGGTCCAACATGTTGGAAAATTGTTTGTCAAGCAGTAAAATTGAAAACTTTGTCAAACAGTAGAATCGAAAACTAAGACTGTAAGACATTGTATACTTTTATGCGACGGTGAATATTTATATATTCTGACATACAATCATGTATAGAGACTGAGTTATATTGACCAATTTAAGTACATTGAATATAATAATTTTTGATACCTAGATATCACAACCAATATTTACCAAACACATTGACGAATTATAAGCGTGTGGACGTGTACAGTGAGTCACTGTGATGATGTACTTACTATCAGAGTAAAGAGTCATTGTGATTTGTGATGATGTACTATCAGAGAAAAGAGTCACTGTGATGATATACTATCAGAGAAAAGAGTCACTGTGATGATATACTATCAGAGAAAAGAGTCACTGTGATGATGTACTATCAGAGAAAAGAGTCACTGTGATGATGTACTATCAGAGAAAAGAGTCGCTTTGATGATGTACTATCAGAGAAAAGAGTCACTGCGATGATGTACTATCAGAGAAAAGAGTCATTAAGATGATGTACTATCAGAGAAAAGAGTCACTGTGATGATGTACTATCAGAGAAAAGAGTCGCTTTGATGATGTACTATCAGAGAAAAGAGTCACTGCGATGATGTACTATCAGAGAAAAGAGTCATTATGATGATGTACTATCAGAGAAAAAAGTCACTGAGAAGATGTACTAGCAGTAAAAAAGTCACTGAAGAGATGTACTATCAGAGTTAACAGTATAAATTATTAGTTTTTTAATTGTATAGTAAATGTACTTGGTACTTCTAAGTACTTTAAAAAGTACTTGGTACTTGTACTTTGAAAGTACTTTTTTATTTGAGTACTTGGGCAACTACTTCAAGTACATTGATTTACGAGTACTTGTACTTAGTACTTAAGTACTTTCGATGTACTTTTCGCCCATCTCTGACCGTACCCCCCACACCGTTGTATACCTATCATCCGGTAAAACGTGCCCTATCATCTACCTACGAATCAGATTGGTTCCGTACCTAATTATTATAGTATTATCAACATATTTCTCATATAGGTACAGTGTATTATTATCAACATTTTTCATAATTGTTGGTTGTATTAGTAGTATCTTTTCTCATATAGGTAGGTTGTATTATTATCAACATTTGTCATATAGGTAGGTTGTATTATTATCAATATTTTTCATAATTGTTGGTTGTATTAGTAGTATCTTTTCTCATTATAGGTAGGGAATACTATTATCAACATTTCTAATATAGGTAGAATGCATTACTTATTATGAACATTTCTCATATAGGTAGGTTGTATTATTATCAACATTTGTCATATAGGTAGGTTGTATTATTATGTTACATTTCTCATATAAGGCAGGGTGTATTATTATTAAGATTTATCTCATATAGATAGGCAATATATAATAGTTAATTTTATACGTGTTTTTCATTAACCCTGCTTGGTAAAATCAGTAATTTTGAAATAAGTGATATAATTACCTAACTAAACATCTAGAACCCAGATGTTCTATAAATATTGAGGTATTAATTGATTGTCTTGCAAGATTTAAAGGTCCCCTCCAAGCAAATATTGTTATTGCCTTATTGAACGAGGCTAATGTTTCTTATCATTTTGCTGCAAACCGCATCGAATTTGGTAGCATATTTTAAATTTTATATGCTTTTAAAGATTTTTCTAATCAAAACTCGGCAAAACCTATTTTACGTCCGACTTACTAATTTAAGAAATTTTCAGCCTGAAGAAAAAGAATGTACACCATTTATTTTGATTATCAACTAGGTATTAGGTTTAATAAATCCATTTAATATTCGTGTAAAGGTATATGATTGAAAGAACTTATAAGAGAAACGTTTATATGTACTTTAGGAAATAATTAATATCTAGAATAAAGGCCGAAAACGCATGGTTTGTTTATAAAATTCAAATTTACAATCAAAACAAAGAGTGTACAATCTTTTTTCTCAGCGTCAGATTAGTGATTCGCTCAATTGTTGCTCACAGAGTACTAAAAAACTTTAAAAGCAAATAATAAAATACATACAGAACCGAATTGTATGTGGTTTGCAGAATAATGATAGCAGACCTTAGTTCTATAATATTATGTAATAAACTCATTTTTTTTCTGGAGCCTGGAGAGGACCTTTAAATTATAATACTATTATTTTTTATATTTTATTGAATAACTTGCAAGTGACGTCTATATTACGTATTGCATAGAATTCCTCAAGTATGTATTTATTCTGTAGACGGAGATTTAAAGTCAATTCAATAATAACTTCATTTAATATGCGAGATCATTAGATAAGAATAACCTAAAACTGTCAATCATATATTATAAAGTAGTATAGATACATCACCTAGAGTAACTATCATTTCATAAAATAAGGATATAAACATAATAATTACGATACATCTCTCCTCTTTCAATAAACAAAACTGTAGTGTAGCCAAGTGGTGAGCCAGTGGGCAAAATTATATCGCGTCTTGCAGGACAGTTAATTCCTTATTTTGGGGTCACTTAACTGGCAATCTGTCGTCATTTCAATAGATTAATGATATAAAACTGAAACAAAATAAGATTTTCAGCGTCCTGCAATCGCTGCAACACTACCTCTCTCTAGTGTAGTTTATCATAACTCTACGAGTTATTATGAGGTTATTTAAACTCAACGTTGAAGGTTTTTATCAGGTTACAAGCTTTCGAATAGAAAGATTTTTATTTATCATCAGGGGAAAGGTGGAAAACCTCGACCTGACAATGAATTTTATGACCAAAAGTTGTATGTTGGATACCGTCTTTCTATTTCAGCTATCTATCTTTTTGTTTAATATTATTAATTAATCTATTAAAAATCGAAATGTGAAACCAAAATTTGATTCTATCTACAGGGTGACCCGCAAAAAAGTTAACCGTACTTTGAAGTAACATTACTCGAATGCTATTATATACAATTCAGTTTTGTAAATCACATTTTATGAAACAACTATTTATCTGTCGATCTTTAAAAATTTTAGTTCAATCTATGTTACGGTATGGATAAAGCAACGTTTTTGTGAAGGGTACCTAAAACAGGCTAGCGCAAGGAGAGAAAACAATTTCCAAGGAAGGATGAATGAAACAAAATCAAATAAACACACACATTTTATGAATGGCAAAGTAAACAGTCATAATGTGCACAAAATAGTGTTTAATAATAAAGGAAAAATAGAGTCAAATTATTAAAGTTTTCTATATTCAAAATAAAGAACGAAATAGGATAGCAGTATGATCAGTGAAAATTGACCACCGGAGACTAGAGACTGCCATAGTAGGAGTAGCCCCCAGTAGTGGTCTGCTGCATCAAATTCCTTTGTCCCTTGTACCAATCAAACTGCTGCTGTAATATAAATATAACTATTACTACATTGTAGTGAAATTGAAAAGTGAAGCAAATTAGCTAAATAACAATCCTCAAGATAATCATGCTCATTAAGCAAATGATTATAAATAAATATGCAGTTTGACTAAAATAATAAATTAATAGGGTAACTCCACACCGTATGCCAAAGTATATGGAACATTGCTTCCACAACTAGTATAACACCAGATACAATAAATGTGTACTTACATCATTTGCACGTGGTATACAGAAGTTTAGTTGTCGCTCAATCCTTTATCCTTCTTCCGTTTAGACGTCCTACGTTCTCTCCCATTCTCGCTCCATTCATTCCCTGCTTCCACAATCTTCCCAGCTAGCCAGAGCCTTCCATGGCCAATCTTGCAGGAGAGCTCACTCGCTCATGGTTAGATACAAGGGACTTCAGTACGAAACAGATGATAGATGCCCAGGCTACCATTACAAAGTAGTTGATTTGACGAGAGACAGTGAGTACGTCAGTACCATACAAACACTGTGATGAGACTGTCTTACTCAGCCATCTTTATCCTGGAAGTAAACCTCCAGAGAAGATTAAGTCGGATCCACTAGTATTTCTCGTTTTGTAAATACACAAATATTGAACGAGATGTTATGACATACGAGTGGAGCCCAAACATATATGAATAATAATGAATAAAAGAATGAGGAAATAATTTTCCTAACATAATGTCAGACCATATACACCGAAAAACAGTCCACCAGAATTCAACTTCGATAAGAGTATATGTAGGGAAAAACTCCCCATCGTCGGCTTATTGTCAAAGGCTGAAAGAGTTGTTTGGCGATCGCATTGTAGCTCTGAACCATGATATTGAGTGGCCTGCAAGATCCCCAGATTTGACGCCTTGTGACTATTTTTTGTAGTATTTATTTTTTGACATTTGGAGAGATTTATTATAACCTGATTTAACGTTTTTCAGGTTTAATCATTAATGATTTATTATAACTTTATTGATTTTGTTTCATTCATCCTTCCTTGGAAATTATTTTCTCTCCTTGCGCAAGCCTGTTTTAGGTACCCTTCACTAAAAACGTTGCTTTATCCATACCGTAACATAGATTAAACTGATTTTATTAAGGATCGACAAATAAATAGTTGCTTCATAAAATGTACTTTACAAAACTGAATTGTATTCATATAATAGCATTCGAGTAATGTCACTTCAAAGTACCGTTAACTTTTTTTCGGGTCACCATGTATAAGAAACTTGGGAAAAATTTTTAGCCAGTAGGTAAATTAATATTAGTTTTAGTTTTTGAGTTTTAATAAATCTATATAAACAATTTTTAAGCATAATTTTTGAAGCTTAAGGCAATTTTAAATTTGGGATATATTGAATTTAACTGGAACTTAGGATTTAGCCATGAAGATGTGATGCTCATGCATGTGAACCGAGCCTGCACTAACTGAAATATAAAGATAGGAATTAGAATAGAACTATAGAAGATGATTATTAAATTGGATATGAAATATATTTAGTTTAGGTAATAGTAGTCAAGTAATAGTATTTTAAGTTATAGTAGTCAAGTAATAGTATTTTACGTTATAGTAGTCAAGTAATAGTATTTTACGCTATAGTAGTCAAGTAATAGTATTTTTCGTTATAGTAGTCAAGTAATAGTAGTCAAGTAATAGTAGTCAAGTAATAGTAGTTTACGTTATAGTATTTACGTTATAGTAATAAGTAATAGTAATAAGTAATAGTAATAAGTAATAGTAATAAGTAATAGTAATAAGTAATAGTAATAAGTAATAGTAATAAGTAATAGTAATAAGTAATAGTAATAAGTAATAGTAATAAGTAATAGTAATAAGTAATAGTAATAAGTAATAGTAATAAGTAATAGTAATAAGTAATAGTAATAAGTAATAGTAATAAGTAATAGTAATAAGTAATAGTAATAAGTAATAGTAATAAGTAATAGTAATAAGTAATAGTAATAAGTAATAGTAATAAGTAATAGTAATAAGTAATAGTAATAAGTAATAGTAATAAGTAATAGTAATAAGTAATAGTAATAAGTAATAGTAATAAGTAATAGTAATAAGTAATAGTAATAAGTAATAGTAATAAGTAATAGTAATAATTAATAGTAATAAGTAATGAAATTTTCCTCTGGCATGTCTATAATAGTTTCGGAATTTACGTTAGGGTTTCTTTCAATGAATTGAGAATTGGAACAGTCTATTTTTAAAGTACAGTAAATATTAAACTTACTCTATGTTCCCTTCCTTCACCAGAGATCACTTCAGCCGTCAATTAGTCCATCGCTTCCCAAATATTTAAGGATTCATAGTTTGGTAGTTTATTGTAGTTTTAGTGGAGAGGGGATTAGCGCTATTATACATTCTCGTTTATCCTTGGGTTTTAGATTCTGTATCTCATGTAGAGTGGAGAATGGTTGATGTGTAGGGACATCTTTGCTTCCTTATACCTTCGCTCTTTCTAGCCTCATGGAAATAGGCGTTATTAATTAGGTCAGATTTTTGTAGAAGTAGCTGTAGTTGGAATTTATAGTTGATTAGGTTTTTAATTGGCTTTATTGTGGAAATATTTGTAGTTGGCGGAATTAGATCACATCTCTCTAATATTCCTTTGTTTGGAATTTGGTTTGGTCCTTTGTTTGGAATGAAGATGCATGTCTGTACACAATCTCCTTTGTACATCCCTTGTAAACTCTTGCTGCAGTAGATTCTCCTAGAGAATTTATCTCTACTTCTCTTACTATTCCCATAGGATAGTTGTGCCTTTTGGTGTTTGCTTCAATGAGCAAAACCACATCACCAACTTTCAGTGGTGTATGAGGAACTGGTACATATCTGTCCTTCTGATCCACTGACTGGGACATAAGGTTACCTAAAAATTCCTCTTGATAGACGCTGTTCAATCTAGAGTTCACTTTCCTTAGCTTCATGAAGTTCTTACGGATAAACTCAGAGTTCTCTTCTGGTGGTACGTAGTCGTCACAATCCTTACCCAACTGTGGGATAATGTTGAAGGAATGCAGTTCGTAACCTCTAGTCAGATTCTCTGGAGTAATAGACTCAGGGAATTCAAGTTGTGCACACGCATTTCTGATGATTTCTTTAAAAGCGATTGGTCGCCTATTAACAATGTGAACGGTCTTTGATACATGCAGCTCAAAGTCTGTGTGAGGAAGTACACATTTATTAATAGATTTTATGAGAAGATGTTTAACTTGCTTAACTAGGCTCTCAACCAAACCTCCTAGCTTACTATTTCCCTTTGCATATTGTTGAAAGGTAATGGAGCTCATATCATGGTCAGAGAAGTATTTCACGGTTTCCTGGTCACTCAGAAACGCTTTTATATACTTAGACCCAGAGACAATTTGACTACCTAAATCCGACAAACATCGATGAAACAAACCGTACTCAAATATATGAAGTTGAATTGTTCTAAGAAACTCTGCCACACCTAAATTATAGCAAATTTTTAAATTAACAGCCCTGCTCCAAAGACATGTTATTATTAGGATCCACATTTTGGTATTTACTCCATTGATTGTAACCGTAAATGGACCTATGTGATCATTGAAGACGGTGGAAAATGGAATGGGTGTGGCATCGATTCTGAAATCAGGATATATATTCTGATTCAATTTTACAGGAAGTTTATTCAATTTACAACAGGTGAAACAATTCCGTAATATTTTCCTTACTGTTGAAAATCCTTTCAGTATCCAGAACTGTTTCCTAATCTCTCTTAGTGTAGTCAATACACCTATATGAGAAAATCTAGTATGGAAGTCTTCGATAATCAAGCCCGTTAGGTGAGATCTGTTTGATAAAAGTATTGGACTTTTATTCTTAGCAAATTTTCCTCTCACCCTGATCAAGCCATCACTATCGATAAACAGGTTCATTTGCAGAACTAACTTTGGTATTCGTTTTTTAACGGTTTGTCCACCCTCGAAAAACTCGAATACCTCTGGGAATGTGATTCTTTGTTCTGTTGCCATGATCCTATTAAAAGTCCATTTGCGCAAGTCTGGTTTCTCAGCGAAGTTAAGATTTTTTCTTTGAAGAATTCTCTTTTTTAGCTTCTCAATGAATGTGATCACGATTGTCACAATGCTTATTAACTTGCGCAGTGAAGACTTTTTCTCCGGTTCAAGAACATGGTCGACAGTAGTAACTTCTGAAGTTGCAATCATCACAGACAGTTTTGTAGAATCCTCGTTCAAGGATGGCACATTGATTAACATCTTGTCAGTGTAATCGACATTTTTTAGTGTAAGGATAAATAAATTAGAGTCTGGGTTTTAATAAATTTTATTTTTTCCAGATTGAGAAAGATTTTATCAACATAAGTTTGAATAAATTTTAATTAGGAATGCACAAATGTAATTATAAATAAGAGAAACATTAACATAACGAAAATAGGTAATAGAGGTAATATACCTAGGGAAAACTAGAAGGGGAGTTCGTAAAACGCCCAAAGTTCGACAACAAATTTGTCGAACTAACTCCCCAAAAGAAAGAAAAACAAAAGGAACTTTAAAGTGGCAAAGAGAAAACATCAGGCCTGATGTATTTCATATAGGCGTTGCTAGCCCATCTGCCTGTAAGCTTGATGATTTCATTGGAGAAACCATATTTTGCCAAGTCCGTGGCACGGCCAATACGAAAAGAATGGGTGTTGTAGAGAGAAGGGTCAAGACCAACATGCTTTATACAAGCTTTAAGTATAGAGCTAAACAAGTTTCTAGTGAGAGCGCGACCATTATAATCAATAAAGAGTGGACCTTCTGTGTCACCTCTTATATAGAGATAATCTAATAAAGCTTGCACAGGGCAAAACGTGGAACATTGAAGAGCGGTTAATTGGTAAATGGTGGACGGGTTGATGCAGTGTTTGTAAGATAAAAATTGGATGTTTATCTTCGTAGAACAAACCGATCTTAAAACAGTTATTTGATCGATAAGCAGAGTATGAGCAGATGTATTTGAGTGCACAGCCTCTCCTGCTCTCAGGCAACAGTAGTATGTTAACAAAAATAAAGCCCTGTAGAGATGTAGGTCAAAATTGTAGGACGTAATGAATTGCAAAGAAGAGACTAATTTTTCGAGTAATACTTTTGAAATTGGCTGAAGTTTTTGTGGAAAATTATTATTCAGTCTCTCACAACCCTTAACTACTTTCTTTACCAGGAATGTATTACATGGGTCAAATTTTCCAACGATTTTGTGATAGAAAGAAATGGCAGATAAAGTTGAACGTATAGAGGAGGATTTCAGGCCAGATTTTGATAGTTGAGCAACGTACAGAGCTACATTTTGTTCGCTTATTGGCAGATTTGTTGGGCTATCATTGTATTCGAGGAAATCGTTGAAATTTTTCCACGATCTTCTGTAGCATTGGAGGGTTGACTTGCTGAAAGATGACGAGATTAGCAGTTTGACATGAGAGGGAAGTTTGCTGGCCTCAGATTTGAAGGAACATTGGTCGGAACCAAGCTCATTCCATTTGCTAGTAACATGTCTTCGGATATCTGAGAACGGGAAAGAGCATCACACAATTTATTATCAATTCCAGGAATGTGCACAGCTTTAAATGTTATATTGTTGTTGAGCAATATCAAAATCATAGGTCTGATGAGTTTCATTATAGTCTTATTTTTAGAGGTTTGTTTATTTAATATATTTACAATAGAAAAATTATCGCAATGGAATGTTAAATTGTTGTTGGAAATACGGGGAGCAAAAATTGAAAGTAGTAAAAATATAGGGTACAGCTCTAGAGTTTGAATATCTAAAGTCTGCCAAGCTTCAGGAAAAGAACCAAAAATATATTCGTGTTGAAAAGTACCGCCATATCCTTTCTTGCAACTATCCGAATAAATATGCAAATCGTGAGAGGTTAACATCCGTTTTTCACTGATCATAGTGACGCCATTTGTAGCGTGTTAGAAAAGTTTGCCACATTTCTAAGTCTGCACGCATTTCTTTCGTCAGTTTTATGATTGTATGGGGTTTCAAAATGCCAATAGTAGAATCATTTAGACGTCTTAAGAAACATTTACCTACAGTAACTATGCAAGTAGAGAATTGTAGCATGCCAATAATAGATTTTAATTTCCTGAAAGAACAAAACTCAGTATCTAGTAATTGTTTAATCTCTGTGGAATAGGTTTGTATTTTTTCCAATGGCAGACGAGCAGTCATTGATATAGTGTCCAACTCTATTCCAAGGAATGTCAGACACGTAGAAGGTCCTTCAGTCTTTCCGTGAGCAATTGGGACACCCAGAAAATTGCTCATTTCATGGAAGCATTAGAGGTAACGTTCGCACTGTTCTTGTGTTTCAGTAATGAACAAGAAATCATCCAAAACTTTAACTACATTTGCACAATTGTAATGAAAATTGAGAATCCAAAGAAGTGAGTCAGAAAAACGTTCGAAAATTTTACAAGAGGAAGAGCATCCTTGAGGTAAGCATTTATCATAATAGTAACCGTCATAAAAGAACCCGGTTAGATGGTATTGACTTGGATGAAGCGGGATTAGTCTAAAAGCGTCCGCTATGTCACACTTAGCTAAGTAACATGGGTTACACTGTTGAATTATTTTAATAGCCGAGCTTAAAGATGAGTATTTTACTTTTGATTTGTCGAGAGGAATATTTTTGTTAACTGAAGTATCATCATACGGATATGATAGATTATGCAATAACCTGTATTTGCCGGAATTTTTCTTTTCTCTCAACGCTAATGGAGATACTTTAAAATAATCAAAAGGAGGAGAGTTGAAAGGGCCTTCTATTCGGTTTTGAAACTTTTCCTGTTTAATTTTTTCATTAATCACATTAGGATTATGATGTATAGATGAACTGTTCAGGCCATTAGAAATTGATTCGACTCCATCAAAACCTAAGTAAAAACCGTTTGAAAAACCATCTATTAAATAATGAAATTCATGGTAATGGGTTAGCAGAGTGGATAAAGCAGAAACCTTAATTGGTGTTGGAAGAACGTTTGAGAAATGGCTGTTTAGTTGTGGGGAGAGAAGTCATGGTTGGTTGTCTTGTCCAATGGGGAAACCGAGTCTGCATCGAATCAGGGCTGGTAGCATGACCGGAAAATGAAGTTCTGCAAGATATAAAAGCCGGGTGAGGTGCAAGACACCTTGGACAAGAATGCTTGTAACGACAATGTTGGTTTTTATCACATCGAGCATTTCTTTGGTGGAAATTGAAGCAAAATCCTGGTGGTACTTGATGTGTTGGTGCAAGAGGGGATGGTGAGGGAGTTCTAATGTCGGTCCGCAACGTGCTGTTGATGTGCAGATCAACTCTTATTGTGGTCCATTTACACCTGGAAAATTCACGGTCTCTTCGAAATTTAGAGTCATAATATGCCCAGTTTTTGCCGGTGTGCATCAGTTCTTTGACAAACTTCCCATAAGAAAGTAATTCCTGGAGCTCAAGGGGGTATTTTCTACAGTAAATTGAAACAAAATCATCGAAGGCCTTTGACCATTCCCGATCGGTGATTTGTCTCTTCTTTCTAGGGGTGAGATCTAAGGTAGGTGCTTGATCCGAACGGTTCATGGTGAAAGCAAAGGAGTCGTCAGTGTCTGGATAGAGAAGGTGATAAAAATCTACGAATTTATGTTCCCATATCTTGTTTTTGAGACGATCAGGAAGATTATCCCCTGGAAGCAGGCCGCTCGTGTATTCGATGGCACTATTCGATGGTCTTGTCTGCAGAGTTAAGAAAGACTCACCGTTAATGGAATGCTGCGAGTCAGTCGACATGGGTTGTTGAGGTGGAACCACATTAGTCCGAGTCATGACTATTTTTGAAAGCTCGCCGACAGTTTTAGATAGGGAGCGTACTTCGCTCCTAAGTGACTCTTGTTCGGTTTCAGAGTTGGAGGAACTGTCTGAGGGAGGAGTGTTGGGTCTGGAGCATGCAGGTTTAGATTTGTTTCTGTATCTTTGATGCGTGGAAGATAAACGTGATACAGAGGCACTGGGAGAAAACTTGTGATTCTTGCTTTTTATGCGTGAATTTTTGGTGGGCTTAGCCGAAACAGATGGTGGAGGCATATCGGCCTCACAATTGAAGAGCACGAGAGGAGTCGGATGGGATTTTGCATGTTTAGAAGTAGTTTCGAATTGGTGCGCTGAAGTTTTAGTGATATTTTCTGTTATCGGTTGATTACTTTCAAGAGATGGCGGCGGTGAAGGTTTCTTTTGAGATGATGCAGAAGTGGGAGATCGGTTACATAGTTTCTTTTTAGCTTTTGTGCTGTCATCGGAAGAAGAAGGTCTTTTCTTCTCCATGATCTCACGTTAAATCTGTTGGATGATGTAGAATTAAATGTACACGTACAAAAATTGATACGCTAGGCATCCTAAAAGCGAAAATTAATGGATACGCTAGGCATCCTAAAAGCGAAAATTAATGGATACGCTAGGCATCCTAAAAGCGAAAATTAATGGATACGCTAGGCATCCTAAAAGCGAAAATTAATGGATACGCTAGGCATCCTAAAAGCGAAAATTAATGGATACGCTAGGCATCCTAAAAGCGAAAATTAATGGATACGCTAGGCATCCTAAAAGCGAAAATTAATGGATACGCTAGGCATCCTAAAAGCGAAAATTAATGGATACGCTAGGCATCCTAAAAGCAAAAATTAATGGATACGCTAGGCATCCTAAAAGCGAAAATTAATGGATACGCTAGGCATCCTAAAAGCGAAAATTAATGGATACGCTAGGCATCCTAAAAGCGAAAATTAATGGATACGCTAGGCATCCTAAAAGCGAAAATTAATGGATACGCTAGGCATCCTAAAAGCAAAATTAATGGATACGCTAGGCACCCTAAAAGCAAAATTAATGGATACGCTAGGCACCCTAAAAGCAAAATTAATGGATACGCTAGGCATCCTAAAAGCAAAATTAATGGATACGCTAAGCATCCTAAAAGCAAAATTAATGGATACGCTAAGCATCCTAAAAGCAAAATTAATGGATACGCTAAGCATCCTAAAAGCAAAATTAATGGATACGCTAAGCATCCTAAAAGTAAAAAATTGGATACGCTAGGTATCGTAAAAGTAAAAAATTGGATACGCTAGGTATCGTAAAAGTAAAAAATTGGATATGGTAGGTATCGTAAAAGTAAAAAATTGGATACGCTAGGTATCGTAAAAGCAGAATAAGTTTACCGAAATATAGAATATGGGAGCACCATATGTTAGATAATAATTATAAATACCGTACATTGTGACAGAAAACACTCCTTGTAGATGGAGATGAAGACAGCAGAGTTGTTGTAGAAAGAGCAAGAGGTGTCTAACAGTATAGTGCGAAATTTTTTAATCCAAAAGAAAAATTAGTCAAAATGAAATCCTAAATTTCATATAACATTTAGTTTATAAATTTCTAGTTCAATCTGGAAATATAAGAGCAGTAAATATTTAGTCCTTCCACTAAATGCAGTTATCTTTGACAACTGAGATTTTCAAGTACTGTGGCCCTGTGTAAAACTCCGTTTTACATAACCTATTGTAACTTGTTGGTCTTGATACATAATCCGCTGGATTATCTGTTCCCTCAATGTAGCCGAAGGATAAAGGATGTTGATGACTCAGTTTGTCAATCCTATCGAGTCTATTCATGATGAATACGCCCTTCTTTTTCATCTTATCTTTCCAACAGAAATAAGATCTGATCCAAGATAGGCATACCATGCTGTCTGTAAACACCGTGAGGTTCAGTATTTTTACTGGATTAACTGTCTTTTCTCCACATAGTTCCTCGAATATGCTCACAGTAGCCTCTGTCGCATAGGTTACAGCTTGGAATTCTTGACATGGTATGGACTTCTTTTCCAACGAGTTGTTTATTATTCTACTCTTAGCACATACAAAGGATACTATCTTTGTCTCTCTACATACAATATAGATCACTACACCATAAGCTGTACCTGAAGAATCCGAGAAGGCTACTAAATCATAAGAGTCTGACTTATTTCCGACCCATCTTCTAATTGGAACATCAGGGTTTTGGTTAGCTTGTTTAGCAATGTTAACCCATTCTCTTTGTGATTCTTGTGGAAGAGGTGAGTCCCATTTTATGGCAGCATCGGTTAGCAACTTCTGAAGAAAAATCTTCGCACGAGCCAGCATAGGTATGTAAACACCGAAGATATCATAAATAGAGTTTAAGTTTGACAAAACCGTCCGCTTCGTGTTTGCCTGTTCATCAAGTTTTAGTGGATACGGAGTCAATGTGTAACTCTTTGTTCCACCTCATACCGAAGTAATTCACTGCTGACTCTGATTCGGCATTCTCATTCGCATTCAACACGTTCTGTAACTTTTCTGAGTTTGTGTTGAATTGTTGCAGATTAAATTGGTATTCAGCAAGTATAGATTGCACCTTGCCATAAGCCCAAACTAAGTAGCTTTGATCATTGCTAGTTATACAACCATTATCCATGTAGATAAGATGATATATTTGTTTCTTTAGGGCAATTATATCGTCAGAGTCGTTATCGGTATCCACAACTAGTATTTTGTATAATGCTAGCATAAGGATTAAAGGACTTGGACGGAGTCCAAAGCTCAGTCTCTTATTTCTGTATGCAATGACTGAGAAATCTCCATTTTCTACAGATTTAAACCACAAACACAACAGTCTGTTTTGATCTTTAATTTGTAAAGCTATATTTAGAAAAGCCTTACAGATATCAAAAGTGCAAATGTACTGATCAAACCGTGATAGCATGACTGTTGTGGTTATTTTATGGTTCAGACAAGGTCCTGGTAAGAGAGCTACATTATGACTAACTAAAGGAGAGTTAGTTCTAGATTTCTCTGATAAATTGGATAAGTATACTATTCTCACCTTAGTTGTTTCCCTTCCAGGCTTGAATACTCCCATGTGTGGTAGGAAGCTGCAGTCTTTGTTCTCACCTATGAACTTCTGGATATCCTCAATTGGTTCTATTATGCCGAGACGTTGCTGCTCCTTAAACACCTCGTCATACGCTTCCAGCTTGTTGTCCTTCTGTAGTTTCTTGAAGTTGCTCTGTAAGATACTTTTAGACAAATTAAAGTTCCTACCTAGATGCTTTTCAGTGACCTTGTTCCAAGGAAGAGGCATTATAAGCCTACCAGTTTCATCTCTCTCCGTATTGGAGAGAACTTCATAAACTATTTCCTGGTCTACACTTTCTGTTTGTGCATCTATGCATTTGTCATAGTTGAGAACTTCTTTCGCTAATTCATCCAGAGCCTCAACTGAAGCGCATTCAATTTCATTGTCAGAATTAGAAGAGTTTCCAATGTCAGTTTTGTCTTCAGCTTTCAGGGCTATCTCAGTTTTGCATGCAGTATTTCTATCTGGAAGATAATCTAAATTATCTAATATTGCGGAAGCTGGCCCAGAAAGCATTACTCCGATACTAGAATCTAGAAAATGTGCACTGCCTTCAACCCCAAATACAACAGTAGTAGTTCGTAAAAGTCTATCAGCACCTGGTCCCATGACCATTTCAAAGTCACCTATGGAGTCATCTCCACTCTTCATGTTACTATCGGCAATGATGTATCCCTTAACTTGAAAGGATTCTACTATGAGTTCTAGGCTCGGAATTTTCAAGTTAATATCAAGACTATCAATAACTATTGCCTCAACATCAGCTAGAACATCTCCTATGAGAACTTGAATTCTCACCACCTTTGTTTTAAATGATCTATAGTAGAGTTAAAGCCCCGAACATCTATGTGAACATTATCTTTGACAGTCTCGTAACTTAATCTGCTTAAGACAGATTTCTTGACGAAATTTCGTTGCGAGCCACTGTCTTTAAGTACTCTAATTGGTACAGAGTTTTTACCTTTTTTAATGAGCACTGTAAATGAAGGAAGTAAAATTGCGTCATGAGTAGCATTGCAATTAGAAAATTGCACAGATGATAATCTAGTATTAGTATAATTCTTATTTTGTGGCTTCTCAGAAAAACACAAAAATGTCATGTGATCTTTGTTGCAATTTTTGCATTTGGAACTGAAAGTAAATTTACAATTAGCGGTTTTATGATTTCTAAAGCTACATCTAGCGCAATAATTTAGTTCTCTTAATTTTTTAACTTTCAAAGAAGCAGTCGGATATACTGTACAATCTCTTATAGTATGTTTAATATCTGAAACCTCATCAGAAATGCACAAATTACATGGTATAAATGAATTAGTTTTAACATTAGTCGCAAAGGTCTTACTCTCCAAGGGATAACTAGGTTTTGAATAACTATGGTTAGTACTAGAATTTTGAGTATTGCGTTCATTAATTTTAATGTATCGTTCAGCGGCTGTGAAAATGTGCTCAGTGATTTCATCGAGAGATGGTCTAGTTTTATTAGTAATTTGCAAAACTTGTGATTGAAAACAATCGTTGAGCCCTGTCCAAGCGAAATACTGTAATATTATATTAATGTCAATTTTTAAAGTAGTGAATGAAGACATAATTGATTTCAGTTCACCTATATAAACATAAGGATCACTAGATGAAGACAGTTTTAGTTTACTCAAGCGGTTTATAACTTCGTACTGTTGAGTCAGAGTAGATGCGAATGCTTCAGTTAATAAATCTTTTGCACTCTCGTAACGCTGTTCAGAAGAATCTAAGGAGTCAATAAGACATCGAGGAGCTTTCTTGAGCTGACCTCTGAGATAAACGAACTTTTCGTATGACGATAGTTGATGTTTATCTACTATAGATTCAAACTCGTAAAAGAACTTTTGAAGGCTCTCGTTCTTTTTGTTCTCAAACTCTGGTAATGAAATTACAGGCAATTTCAACTTATTAGAATTAGACGCAGTAAAATGAGGAGTTGGTGTTCTATCAGTATTCGTTGCAGGTTGCAGAAGGCTTATAGTATCAGAGAGTTTGTCATTGTATTCCTCCTCCTCAGTAATCAAGTCAATCTGATCTACATCACTGGGAAGATGGGTATTAATCTCTCTGTTAATAACATTAATTTCAGATTGCAAATCAGACAGCTTTCTGACATAATCCTTTGCCTTATTACCAACATAAGTTTCTCGGTCATTTTCAACATTATTACAGAATCTAGTAATTTTCTGTCTCAAATAGCGACGAGTTTTACAAAAGGATTCATATTTACTAGCTTCATCTTCCGTTGAAGAATCAGATTCTCCTGATTTAGCTTTAGGGGGCATTTTACAAAATTTAGAATTTCAAGAACCTAATAATTAAAGTAATATCTTCAATATAGGAAAAAAGATGAGATTAATCACAAATAATAGGAACGATGAACATCACATCTGGCATGAAGGATCTCTTTTTTTTGAAAAACCCAACTGGCCACCATATAAGAAACTTGGGAAAAATTTTTAGCCAGTAGGTAAATTAATATTAGTTTTAGTTTTTGAGTTTTAATAAATCTATATAAACAATTTTTAAGCATAATTTTTGAAGCTTAAGGCAATTTTAAATTTGGGATATATTGAATTTAACTGGAACTTAGGATTTAGCCATGAAGATGTGATGCTCATGCATGTGAACCGAGCCTGCACTAACTGAAATATAAAGATAGGAATTAGAATAGAACTATAGAAGATGATTATTAAATTGGATATGAAATATATTTAGTTTAGGTAATAGTAGTCAAGTAATAGTATTTTAAGTTATAGTAGTCAAGTAATAGTATTTTAAGTTATAGTAGTCAAGTAATAGTATTTTAAGTTATAGTAGTCAAGTAATAGTATTTTAAGTTATAGTAGTCAAGTAATAGTATTTTAAGTTATAGTAGTCAAGTAATAGTATTTTAAGTTATAGTAGTCAAGTAATAGTATTTTACGTTATAGTAGTCAAGTAATAGTATTTTACGTTATAGTAGTCAAGTAATAGTATTTTACGTTAGTAATAAGTAATAGTAATAAGTAATAGTAATAAGTAATAGTAATAAGTAATAGTAATAAGTAATAGTAATAAGTAATAGTAATAAGTAATAGTAATAAGTAATAGTAATAAGTAATGAAATTTTCCTCTGGCATGTCTATAATAGTTTCGGAATTTACGTTAGGGTTTCTTTCAATGAATTGAGAATTGGAACAGTCTATTTTTAAAGTACAGTAACTATTAAACTTACTCTATGTTCCCTTCCTTCACCAGAGATCACTTCAGCCGTCAATTAGTCCATCGCTTCCCAAATATTTAAGGATTCATAGTTTGGTAGTTTATTGTAGTTTTAGTGGAGAGGGGATTAGCGCTATTATACATTCTCGTTTATCCTTGGGTTTTAGATTCTGTATCTCATGTAGAGTGGAGAATGGTTGATGTGTAGGGACATCTTTGCTTCCTTATATCTTCGCTCTTTCTAGCCTCATGGAAATAGGAGTTATTAATTAGGTCAGATTTTTGTAGAAGTAGCTGTAGTTGGAATTTATAGTTGATTAGGTTTTTAATTGGCTTTATTGTGGAAATATTTGTAGTTGGCGGAATTAGATCACATCTCTCTAATATTCCTTTGTTTGGAATTTAGTTTGGACTGGACGTATTGAACTGGCGGATCTGACTCTTAAATAGGAGTTTTTCATGGAAAGTTTTCTGCCCGACTGAACTTCCCTGAGACAACTCTTGCATCATGGTTCACCTGTAAAGGCTCGTTTTCGGGTCAGTGACTAGATTGAAATTATAATAGAATTATTATATTATACACCATGTATAGCTACTGTTGACAAAATTCATTCCATAGAAAAATGTTTAAATAACCTCATAATAATATGGATTTCCCGTTGAGTTTGAATCTTTTCCATCAAACTCTATGAGTGTAGCTCATTGTACAGCACACTGCCGAACCTACCAGTCTTTTTCCCCTCGAGAACACCAAAGATGTCAATAGTATTATGTACGTTTTGATAAATTATTTCGGTATATTGTTGTTTTGCAGAATAAACAATTCAGTTATGTTTAAAATTATTTCTTTCACTCCATTACTTCGGCAGAGACAATATTATTACATCGAAATACATTGTAGAAGGTAATATTGGATTTTCATAAGTTAAAAGGGTTACTTTTTTCTTTTATGAACGAAGATATGGAACTAACCGATAATTCGTAATTTACCCTACAGCATATTATAGGCTTCGCGTCCATCCAGATAGAAATTTTGCATTAATAAATTAAATTTTTATTTCATAATAAGTATGACCAACAGTTATTTACCTTCGCAAAATAATTGCGGGAGGTAATGTTTTCATCGGATTTTTTTTGTCGCATAACTCATAAAGTATTCAACCAAATTGCCAAGAATTTTTGTGGGACGATTATTCATTATCCAAAAACATTCTAATTAGATTTTGGGAGCGATCGGAACAAAGATCAAGGTAACGAAAAGGTGAAAACCGATTGAAGCTATAGCTAGCGAACCTGCGAAGGTATGCGCTCTGAGTGCTCATTCTTGTTATGAACTTGAAATGATGGTCAGATTATTTCATGATTTTATTAGGATTTTGTCATATTTTTCGTGAACTGTCTGAATGCCTATTTGCCAAATGCCAGAGGACAAAATGAATAAGGGTAAAAGAAACTAACGGTCTCTTCCATTCACTTCGGATAGAGCCTCTTGGGGCAATGTGTGACACAATTTAAAAAAAACCGTTGTTTAATTTTATATAATGTATTCAAAACAGTAATGTATTCGAACAACTGTTCTATGTCTAATGTAAACTGATATCACGATCAAAATAACTGCTACACTGCAAAAACCAACTGCTATGTGAAAGAAATAATACATTATACTGAAATTTAAGCCTATGAAACAAACACTGTATTATAAAGAGATGAATGAAAATGTATAAAAAAACTATAAAATTACTATTATTATAAAGCTATGAACTGGATTTCAGTTCATATAATGTGCTTGTTAAAGTTATTATGATCACTATCTCGTTAAAAACAGACAAGTTACCCATTGTTCCTTCGGAAAAAAAGAGAATGTTGCATATTTTAGCATCTACTCGACTGCTAACTAGGCATAAAACTGAAATATATCTCTCTCGAGAAAAACACCCCAGACCTTAAAAATACACACTGATGAGTCAAAATCAGAAAACGGAGTTTGGTACGCATATAACTCGGAGCATGGCACTTTTTCCGTTCGAATCCCGGATGATTCTTCTATCTTAACAACTGAATTAATAACGATTCGTGACTGTCTAAAATTCTGCTTGGAAGAAAATATTGATAACCCTGTCATTTGTTCAGATTCGAGAAGTGCGCTCGTCGCCATTGAATGTATAAACTCACCGAACCCTATCGTATGTGAAATCTAGAATAAGCTTATAGAACTCAATATTGGGCAGAAGACAGTACCTACATATATGCTGGGTTCCCTGCCATGTAGGCGTCGCCGGTAATGAGCTTGAAAACAAGGCTGGTAACAGAGCAACATATATGCGAGATAAGCTGAGTATGAAGCTGCCCTGTAGGGACATGTATCTTTGGTGAAGAGAGCCTTTAAGGGATGCTTGGAGCGAGGAATGGAAAGAGAAGGTGGTCAACAAACTGAGAGAGATCAGAGAACATTTGAGGACTTGGCCATCCTCAACTCGAAAAGAACAAGGAGAATTGAGGTGACCCTGTGTCGCCTCGGAATTGGCTATACAGTAACCACCCACAGACATCTCATGGAGAGAGAAGGCTCTCCCCTCTGTGCTCGTTGTGCAGAGGATGTGTCTGAGAGACATTTATTGATAGAGTGTCCTGGTACCGATGCAATGAGAAGAAACTTTTATGGAAATACCCCTGTAACCCTGAAGACAGTCTTGGGTGAAAACTCTGATATATTCAATTTTTCCAAGTTCATGGCATATCTGGAGGCCATAGGACTTGGAGAAATAAAGAAAATTCGTCACGAAATATCCGACTCCCTCCGGATGACGTGGCACAACCCAGAATAAAATAATAATCTCTAGATGAAACTGGTGGCAGGTTATTGGCCGACCTAAATAAAAAAAATTATAACTTATACACTATTAAGTGTTGGAGCTTTGTGTAAGTTTAAACACTCAATGAGCCTTCAAAATGCCCGAAAATATTAATTGCAGTCGGCAAACGATAACGAAGTAAGATTGGCTTCGACCAATTGAGTCAATAAGCAGTCCTCCAGAAGCCTTGCAGTGTTGGGCCAACGTAGGGCCATTACGGCCGGCCGTTCAATAAGGCGGTGGGCCAACGTCTGCAAACCAACCGTGCCAGATCGGGCAATCTCTGTGCCAACGTCAGGCCAATGCCTATTGCACCGTTGGCCAGCATTGGCTGACAATGGCTAGCGACGGCATGCCGATGCTAACCACTCTAAAGCCAACTGTAATTTAATTGTTGGGCCAGCATTGGCCCATGATGGCATAGCTACGGCTGACGACGGCATGCCGATGTTAACCGCCCAAAGCCAAACTAGGAATTATTCTTACAATGAATCTCAATTAGGTAAAAAAGGTACACCTTTTAACCAGACATTTTAATAAAAGAAATCAACATGGAAATGATAAAATAATAATCAACACAATCCTCTCGATATATAAATAATAAAATCTTTATAACAAAAATATATACTTATTCAATAAAATAGTTAATAGTAGAACTCCTTTATAGTAAGTGAGTTATGATTCAGCCTTACTATTGAACAGATGTAGTGCCATCTGTTTTAGAAAACTAAAGGCTATTTTTTGCAGAATAAAGAAAATCAAAATAAAGCAGAAATAAAGCTGGTAAATTGCGGAACACTAACTAACTGCGGCCTCTAACAATAGAAACATCATAGCTCCAAAACACACGTTAAAAACTTAAATTAATGAATTACAACTTGCACTGCGTTTCTTTTGATAGCTATGCATCATTTTGATGTAATTTCGGTTCAGAATGATTTAGAGATTCTCTTGAGAGGGCTGCAATTAAAAATTGAAGGACCGCAATTTACCTGCGTCACCCTAAGTACTATGTTAATCTACAGCATGCTTAGAAGTTAGGAACTCAGCGCTACAGCCTACCTACAAAAATGACACCGACACCTACTATAAAAAAAAATTCATCAGTTTTTTTGAGGATGTATTCAGGATATGATAATATGTTAACACTCTCTTCTTCTGTTTAACGAGTTCTTGGTTCGCTCAAAAAAGCAAGTGTGAAGAACCATGCCCCTCCATATTCTATAATATGTTCCTCAGACCTCAGGTCTAAAATCTTATTTTTTTTTTTTTTTGTATGTAGGAGCACCGGTTAATACCATATGGCTCCTGTCACAGGATATCCTTCCTCTATTTTCCTAAAGGAAGAAGAATATAAAGATTAGTTATAAAATTTCTGGAGTGGTGTTTCTTCATTTTCTTTGGATCTCAGGATGTAGCTAACGCAAATGTTCTGGAAAATAAGATTTGATCATTATAAAGGATAGCTAATTATCAATATTTCAATATATTCAGGTTATGGTGTATTTCAATGATATATTTCAGTTTAATTCTATTGTAGGTGGATTTGTTTGTATGCATTTTTAGTATCAACTTCTCATATCTATTATAGCTAGTTTCCCCCTAGTATTTGATTCATTTTCTGCACTGTAGGTACTAATGATTAGATTTGTATTTTCTAGTAATGTGGAACAAGTACATTTGGCAATTCTACTAATTAATTTATGTTTGTTATGAAACTAAGTGAATTAAATTGACAAAATTATTAATAAAGAACAGCTATATATCAAGAACAAAAAGATCATCAAAAAGATAAGAAATGGTCAATCGTGTGGAAAAGGTTTCATATTTTCTTCAATATTAGCTACTGCCTACTGCATAACATGTTGGATCCAGAGAGAATTTGCAGGTCATGACACAGAATCAGTTGATTACTCAATGAAATCAGTTGTCACTGCCCTCAAAAAATTTCCTCAGTTAAAATGGCTAAGACACATCATGTTACTGAATTAATAGCTTCAACAAATGGTCAGTGTCGCTCCAGCACTTTCAGGAGTTCCCTGTATCTGAGATTTAAGAATCCTATATAGTGCAGCTATTCCCAGAGAATACTCATTGAGTGTGAGGTACAGAAAAAGTATGTAATCATTTTCATGTTAGAACATACCCATCTCCTTCAATAGTTAGAAATGCTCTCTTTATCCTAAATGACACTCTGGTGGGTATCCCCTCCTATTTAGGAGACCACACTAATACTGTTAGTATTGTGTGCTACTTATTGCTCGCAAGTGAGAGACTTTCTCAGAGAGTCTCAGGTCTTCCCATCTTTAACTCTGAGCGAACATTCCTGAGACTTTCCGCATGTTCAATTTATATCAGAGGAGTGTATAGGCCTCAGCCTAGTCACTTCTTAAAATCATGCAACTACCTAAGCATTATGTCATACATGAGAAGGGGAGCAAACAGTATGACTTGCTGTACAGCAGCTGCATGATGGGGAACTCGTTACACATTCCTGAATAGTGACTCTCTGAGAATTTCCCAACTAATTGAAAAGGGATAAATTCTGACCTCTTTCTCTTTGGAGCTTATCTCACAGGAATAGCTGATGAAGTTACCTAAATAATTATTCTCACCAATGAACTAGTGAAGGCTAGAGCAGCAGATATTTCCACAAAGTTGAAAAGATTTTGTGATTATGATGAAATATAGGTCTTTTCATAGCCCTTCATATGAAAAAATTCTTTATGGCAGCTTTTTTTCTGATAATCAGAGTTCAATGTCCAAGTACAGCCCGTAACCCCGTTCTACATCCAACAAATAATAGTCACTCAATTTTGAGTAGATTCTTTCAAGGAAAAGGCACAGGATCAGAAGCCCACTTCCAACATCTAAACCAAGAGCTACTCATTAATGATCTCTAAACGTATTGTTATTATTTTTATATGGAATTCGATAGTCTCACTGCACACTATGAATGAAAATGGCGCCAATTCTCTTCCCTAAAATATGGAATCTTCAGAGACGATTCGGTATACAATTCGATTAATTTAATCATGTTATAAATCATTTCAATTATCAATATACTGTTCAGGTATTACATCATAATATATTAATAAACTACCATTAGTATACTTATATGCAGAGATGGGCGGGAAAGTACTTCCCAAGTACCAAGTAAAAGTACTAAGTAACAAGTAAGTACTTCGAGTACTACTTGAAGTACTTTCTAAAAAGTTCTTTGAATAATTACTTAGAAGTACTTTTTACAATTACTTGTTACTTTCCAAGTAAAAAGTACTTTGCAAAGTAAATTTTTCCTTTCAGTCGAGAGATTTCAAAAGATTAGTTCTAAAATCTCTACAAAATTAATTCTTTTTCTCATCAAAACTGTATTTACAGCAACTGCATAAAAACTAGAGTTTGAAGAGGTCCAACATGTTGGAAAATTGTTTGTCAAGCAGTAAAATTGAAAACTTTGTCAAACAGTAGAAACGAAAACTAAGACTGTAAGACATTGTATACTTTTATGTGACGGTGAATATTTATAAACTGCGTTCGGAGATCTTTTGCAGCCACCCGAATTTGCTTAAAACATAAATAAATTCGCAAAACTGCTAATTTAAACCATCAAAACTAGTTTTAAAATGAATAGCATGTTTCCTGTTGCCATTTTACCATATATATTTTAATCTTTCATCTATTTTTTACAGAATTTAGTTAACAGAGTATTATTTAAGCGTTCGCACTTCTTTTGTAAAATTTAGGTAATAAAAAATGGCAAGAAAAAAGAACTAAACATGGAAGAAAAGAACAAAATTATACAAAAATTAGCTCAAGGAATGTCAACACTTGAAATCTCAAAAGAATTACGACGAGATCACCGCACAATACAGAAAATTGCGGAATTGGGCATCCAACCAAGAAAAAAACGAAAGCAGAGTGAATTTAGGAAATTGACCACAAGAGATTTATCCAGAATCAAGCGCCAAGTTGCTAAAACGCCCAATGTATCCAGTACAAGCATTTTGGATGCCTGTGGAATTGAAAATGTTCCGCGAACAACAAGGTGCAAGGTCCTCAAAAAATTCGCTAAGGTAAAAAATCGAGTTATAGGCCAGTTTCTATCAAATAAACACAAAGAAGCAAGGTTGACATGGTCAAAAAAGTACTTCAAAACCGATTTCACAAGCGTAATCTTCATGGATGAGAGTAGAGTTACGTTAGATGGACCAGATGGGTGGACCCGAGGATGGGTGCTCAATGACAGACAGAGTTTGTACCGGATTCGACGCCAGCAGGGGGGTGGTAGGGTGATGATATGGGCAGGAATTATTGGTAATGAAGTTATTGGGCCATTCAAGGTAGAAGAAGGACTAAAATTGAACTCTGTCAATTACTGTGCCTTTCTTGCCCAAAATTTCAAACCCTGGCTACTGACACAAAATGAGGACCGAAAGGAGAAGTTGATTTTTATGCAAGATAATGCTCCGAGCCATGCCTCAAGATACTCAAAAACATGGTTGGGGAATGAGGGCTTCATTAATGACTCTTTGATGGATTGGCCAGCCAATAGCACCGATCTGAATCCGATTGAGCATTACTGGAGTATTTTGAAAGCTGCAATTTACAGAGATGGAAAGCAGTACACCTCAAAATCTGAACTTTGGGAAGCTATCCAGACTGCTGCTGCTAGGGTTAAACCTGAAGTGGTAGAAAATTTGACAAAATCTGTTGACAACCGACTGATAAAGATTTTGCAGACGAATGGAGGAAGAGTTGATTAATGTAAATTATTAAATCAATATTTAATATTTTTCTGTTGTAAATTTGGTTGGTTTTCAACCAAATGATAATTTTGATTGTTTTTGTTCAGTTACTTATAATTTGTTTTGTTATTTTGCTATTTATTTCTTATAAAAATCATAATTTATGATGTTGCAAAAGAACTCCGAACACTAAATTCTTATCAAATCCTATTAAATACATATTATTTGATATTAAATACTTGTTGTGAATGTAAATGTGTATGATTTATCCTTGTACATGGTCAAGTGTGAATCATTTTTAAAATAAACGCGATATTTAATTGTAAATACTAAAATATCCATCAAAAACCGTTCTGCAAAAGATCTCCGAACACAGTTTATATTCTGACATACAATCATGTATAGAGACTATGAGTTATATTGACCAATTTAAGTACATTGAATATAATTATTTTATGATACCTAGATATCACAACCAATATTTACCAAACACATTGACGAATTATAAGCGTGTGGACGTGTACAGTGAGTCACTGTGATGATGTACTATCAGAGCAAAGAGTCACTTTGATGATGTACTATATCAGAGAAAAGAGTCACTGTGATGATATACTATCAGAGAAAAGAGTCACTGTGATGATGTACTATCAGAGAAAAGAGTCACTGTGAAGATATACTATCAGAGAAAAGAGTCACTGTGGTGATGTACTATCAGAGAAAAAAGTCACTGTGATGATGTACTATCAGAGAAAAAAGTCACTGTGATGATGTACTATCAGAGAAAAGAATCACTGTGATGATGTACTATCAGAGAAAAGAGTCACTGTGATGATGTACTATCAGAGAAAAGTCACTGTGGTGATGTACCATCAGAAGAAAAATCATTGTGATGATGTACTATCAGAGAAAAGAGTCACAGTGATGTTGTACTATCAGAGAAAAGAATCACTGTGGTGATGTACTATCAGAGAAAAGAGTCACTGTGGTGATGTACCATCAGAAAAAAAGAGTCACTGTGATGATGTACTATCAGATAAAAGAGTCACTGTGATGATGTACTATCAGAGAAAAGAGTCACTGTGATGATGTACTATCAGATAAAAGAGTCACTGTGATGATGTACCACCAGATAAAAGAGTCACTGTGATGATGTACTATCAGAGAAAAGAGTCACTGATGATGATGTACTATCAGAGAAAAGAGTCACTGTGATGATGTACTATCAGATAAAAGAGTCACTGTGATGATGTACTATCAGAGAAAAGAGTCACTGTGATGATGTACTATCAGAGAAAAGAGTCACTGTGATGATGTAATATCAGAGAAAAGAGTCACTGTGATGATGTACTATCAGAGAAAAGAGTCACTGTGATGATGTACTATCAGAGAAAAGAGTCACTGTGATGATGTACTATCAGAGAAAAGAGTCACTGTGATGATGTACTATCAGAGAAAAGAGTCACTGTGATGATGTACTATCAGTTAAAAAGAGTCACTGTGATTATGTACTATCAAATAAAAGAGTCACGTACCGTTTCCATGGCGATATCACATACCACAGTTTTTTAACTTACTATTACAGGTAAAGATCTTATAGCGGACTCCCCTATATACAAAGAACAAAAATTGTCCGTTCTAACCGGACTGCAATTCGCTACAAACGAACTTATGGTTTTATGATTTAATAAATATTTTATTCGTCTACCAACTATCCAGTGAAACATTGTTTCTATTGAGTGGCATTACAATTTAAAATCAACACTTAATATATTGTTTTTCATATTTTCAGTATTTTGATTTTGTTACCCTTTTCCGACACATTTTCCTTGATTAGAAAAGTTCAATTGAAATTTGGAAATGGTGTAACTATTCATAACTATATTATTTAATATATACTTTATTCATTCATACCAAACAAAAAAATTAATAAGAATCAGGATATGTAATAAGTTATTTTTATATTGTTTTCAGTTTCTATGTAGGAACATATAGACTATTATCAATTATGTAAGTTAGGTTAAAAGATAACACC
>CANNZV010003809.1:0-53885 GCA_947561585.1 Caprella mutica | reverse complement strand
ATTAGAGTGAGTGAGGGAGGGGGGTAGGACATTATTCTGATTAGTTAATATTGGTGAGGGTAAAAATAATTGAAGCGTAATAACACTTTGGGACATTTTATCACCTGAGTTAAAGATTGAACAGTATCTGAACACTGACGCTAATTAGTATACTAACTTTGTATACAATAATTGGCATTAATATTTAATATCATATTCCAAGGTGCAAATTTTTTATTTAATTCTTTTCTAATAACGTAACCTACCTAATTTCTTAATATTACATCAGCCAATATACTGGCGACTTTGTTCATACTTTAAAACATGTGGCCATGGGCCGAACATAGGCCAGTTTGTATTTGGTGGCTGGTGCACTGAACTCCTCTGACTTTTTCAAAAAACTGAGAAATAGCTGCCAACATTTTTCATCAATTTGTCTAGTCCTCCAACATTTTTCCAGTTTCTCCTCCAAAAATTAATGGTAATATAGGAATTAATAGCAAAATATCCTCCGACATTACAGGAATTTTTTTATTAGAGAAATTGAATATCTCCCGAGATATCATTGGAATATACCACCAAATACAATCTGGAACATAGGAATTAAGGATTTAGACGCAGGATTAATCCACAAATCCTGCTGTACTTTTCACTTTCAGCCAGTCTGCAGAATATGGAACATTTTTCCAAGACTCTCTGCGGGAGTTTTTGATTGAATTTTTAGAAATTGGAGATCTCTGCGGGAAATCTTGAATTAATTCCTATGTTACCATTAATTTAGCTGCAGGAGATTCTGAATTAATTCCTATGTTACCATTAATTTAGCTGCGGGAGATTCTGAATCTGCTACTGACCTAGAAAGCCAAATTTCTCCTTAAAGTAGGGTATAGTAGGCTAATTACGACAGTGGAGCAAATTGCGACACTTAATATTTAAATTTCTTATAATAAGGGATCCGCGATACCTACTCACGTCTTTCAAATTTGTTTATAGAGGATTGAATGTTTTTCCCCTGAAACTTCAAATAAAATACTCTAGAAACGTGTATCGTATTATTTATACCCTTCACTAGCGCGCGCATTTTGAAATCAGTATTAAGTTGACTAGCAAGAAGTGGTGTGAAGTGACAGTCTAGCTTCAGTTAATAGTGATCTATTAGAGTAATATAATGTGATTAGTGAAAACAATGATTGATTTTTGTGTATAAAAGCCTGTTTCATCGTTTAGAATATAATATGATGTTTTGTTATTGATAATAATTAGGAATATGTTATGTTTTGTATTTCCTGTCGCAAATTAATACCGACAGGGGTGTCGTAATATGCTTCTGGTTTCCGGATACCAAAAACGTGATTTACGGTAGTTAGCTAATGATGGCATATATTAATTTATAGTTTCTCTATTAAATACCACTCAATAATAAACTCTATCAATTTAAGACATATATTAATTGCATTATTAAATATATTACGAGGGATGTCGGAATACGATGTATATCAATTATCTCCCTGTCGGAATATCCTATGTCGGATTTACCAATGTGTCGGAATTTCATGTGTCGGATTTATCTATGTTTCGGAATATCATATGTCGCATTATCCATTGTATTATAATTAAAAAGTAATTTACTATCAGGCCCATAGAAAACATTAACGAAGAAATTTGGAATTGAAGTTATTAAGTTACTCTTATACCTATAGAAAAATACCCATTAAAAATTAATGGTTTCAGGATTATTGATATAACATGTATATATTTTTAGAGTTCTTTTCACAAACCGTCTCATTCAATTAAAAAATGGCTCATAAGAAGAAGATAGAGAAATATTCTGAGGCCGATTTGAAAAAGGCTTTAGAAGCTATAGAAAATAACGAACTTTCAAAAAGAGCTGCCTCTATTAGATTCTCAATACCTCGAACCACTCTGATCGATAAAATTGCGGGGAAATATCGTTTGGGGAAAAAAAGGGAAGAGATCCCTTTCTCACTGAAAATGAAGAAACTTCAATTGTTGAGTAAGAAACATGAAATATCGAATATTAAATTTATGACATAAAATTGCATAGCTATAAAATAAAATTCTCTATAGAAAATATACATATCTTCCACAGGGTTTCTTACTGCGTCACAGAGATATATCTGTCCGTACTCCAGAACGAGTGAGTAAAGCGCGTGTTGGAATTACAGAGGAAACGATCAGAAATTGGTTTACGTCATTGCAGACATTCCTCAGAGATAATGACATGGTTGATATGATGGGTGACCCATCAAGGGTGTATAACACTGATGAAACCTGCATACAATTATGTCCATCATCAGGAAAGGTTATTGGAATCGCCGGATGGATAAACATTTATGAAATTGCTCCTGGACCGGAAAAGTCAAACTTAACGTTCATGGGAACTTTTGGAGCAGATGGCACAAATGTTACACCAATGATAATATATCCATACATAAGACTTCCAAAAGACATGGCTGCTTCAGTACCAGATGACTTTTACATGGCTACTTCTGAAAGCGGATGGATGAAGTCCGAAACATTTTTTGAGTACCTGGCAAATGCCTTCAACCCTTGGCTCGTGGAAAATCAAATAAAGAAGCCAGTCATTTTATTCGTGGATGGTCACAAAACGCATCTGACAATGCAGGCGTCGAAATTTTGCAAAGACCATGAGATCGTATTATACTTATTACCCCCTAATACGACACATATCCTTCAGCCAGCAGACGTTGGAGCTTTCAAGCCTCTAAAAGATTACTGGAGGCAGGAGGTAATAGAGTTCCAACGGAAAAACCCTAACACTGTCGTTAGAAGAAGAGATGTGGCACCATTATTATCTAAAGTTTTGAAAAAAATTCCCATCAGTGCAATCACAAATGGTTTCAGGGCTACATGATTGTATCCACTTGACCCTGATCAAGTGGACTACACCAAATGTTTGGAAATTGTAATTCAGGACGAAGAAGGAGAAACCATAGAGATTGGCGATCTGCAGGATTATCAAGGAGCCCTTTCAGTTATAGATAGTCTGTTGGGTGAAGAGAATGTCGGCAAATGCAAGACTGGAACAGGCAACCCGGAAATTCTAAAAAAGATGTACAAAACACTGATGGCAAAGGCTGCTCACCAGAGAAGATACAGTAATTATCCGACTCAACCAACCGTCTATCTGGATCACTGTGAGATTATTGGAAACTCTTCTGCTGAAGGTGCAGCTTACGTGGACACAGAAAATGGTACCTTGTCAGATGTCAACAATGTGATACTTGAAGATTCTACAGTTGGAACCTCTCAGTACTCTGGAGGAGCAGTAAATGTTCATACAGAAAATACTGATTTATCTGGTCCAACTTATGACTGAGGTCCAACTTTTGTAGAAGATTCAAGTATCAACGAAGACATGACATTTATTTCCTATTGTGATGAGGCACCATCCAGTTCAGAACTATTTCCAAGTTTATTTCCTACATCTTCACCCAGGTGCAATATCGTACCAATTAGTGTAGCTGATGTCACTACAAGTGCCGAAGTCACAATTATGCCGTCTCCGATCTATGCTCCTTCAGGCAGTCTATCACCTCAGTTAACTCTTGCTTCACCGATGACTTCTGGTCAAATGCTACCACCTGTTCTAACGATGCCTCCAACTCCACCGATAATTTATGCACCACTGATAACCTCTTCTCCACCTGTGACTTCTGCTCCAACACTGCCTCTTATTCCAATGCAGCCTCCTGCTCAACGTATGACTTCTGCTCCATTTATGATCTCTGCTCCACCGATGACTTCTACTTCAACACAGCCTCCTCTTCTAACGCTGCCTCCTGTTACAAGTTGGCTCCTGTTACTACGTTGGTTCCTGTTACTACGTTGGCTCCTGTTCTAATGTTGCCTCCTGCTTCAACGTTGCCTCCTGCTTCAACGTTGCCTCCTGCTTCAACGTTGCCTCCTGCTTCAACGTTGCCTCCTGCTTCAATGCTGCTTCCTGTTACAATATTGCCTCCTGTTCCACTGATGACCTCTGCTCCACTGATGACCTCTGCTCCACTGAATACCTCCGCTTCACTGATGACCTCTGCTCCACTAATGACCTCCACTTCACTGATGACCTCTGCTCCACTAATGACCTCTGCTCCACTAATGACCTCTGCTCCACTAATGACCTCTGCTCCACTAATGACCTCTGCTCCACTAATGACCTCTGCTCCACTAATGACCTCTGCTCCACTAATGACCTCTGCTCCACTAATGACCTCTGCTCCACTAATGACCTCTGCTCCACTAATGACCTCTGCTCCACTAATGACCTCTGCTCCACTAATGACCTCTGCTCCACTAATGACCTCTGCTCCACTAATGACCTCCGCTCCACTAATGACCTCCGCTCCACTAATGACCTCCGCTCCACTAATGACCTCTTCTTCACTAATGAGCTCCGCTCCACTAATGACCTCTTCTTCACTAATGACCTCTGCTCCTCCGATGACCTCTGCTCCGCCTACGACTTCTGCTCCACCACTGTCTCCTACTCCACCACTGTCTCCTGCTCTACTACAGGCTTCTGCTCCACCACTGTCTCTTGTTTCAAAGGTGATTCCTTCTCCACTGATGCATCCTCCTATGTTGAAGCGCCCATCTGCACGGATACAAACACAGTCACGAATAACATTTCTACCTGCACGGATGCCTCTACCTGCTCGGATGCCTCTGCCTGCACGGAAGCCTCTACCTGCACGGATGCCTATACCTTCACGGATGCCCCTACCTACTATGAATAATTCGAAATCTACTACTCCAGTTGTTTTCGCTTTGCGAATAACTCCAGGTGCTGCTTCACCAACTCCTGGTGTTGCTTCACCAACTCCTGGTGTTGCTTCACCAACTCCTGGTGTTGCTTCACCAACTCCTGGTGTTGCTTCACCAACTCCTGGTGTTGCTTCACCAACTCCTGGTGTTGCTTCACCAACTCCTGGTGTTGCTTCACCAACTCCTGGTGTTGCTTCACCAACTCCTGGCGCTGCTTCACCAACTCCTGGCGCTGCTTCACCAACTCCTGGCGCTGCTTCACCAACTCCTGGCGCTGCTTCACCAACTCCTGGCGCTGCTTCACCGACTCCAGATGCTGCTTCAACAACTCCAGGTGTTGCTTCAACAACTCCAGGTGTTGCTTCAACAACTCCAGGTGTTGCTTCAACAACTCCAGGTGTTGCTTCAACAACTCCAGGTGTTGCTTCAACAACTCCAGGTGTTGCTTCAACAACTCCAGGTGTTGCTTCAACAACTCCTGCTTCAAATGGAACGTTGACAGTTAGCAATTCCACTAGCGTGCGAGCTAATGTAAAGCCAACAACCTTGGATCATTCATATTTCCCTGGTAAAATTGTGTACAAACGTAAGCGGTCGGCAAATATATCATCTCCAAATGTGGGAAGTGGAAAGCAATTTCGGAAGTCTATCATTGATGCGTCAGAAGTTAGAAATAAGAAGAAGGTATCAGAAGATTGGACCTGTATATATATATATTGTGAGGGAACGTACTCAGACGCCAAGTAAAATAGTATGTCTCATGAACTCACCATTTGTCTCTCCAAAATTCAACAAATTCTCTCCAAAATGATCAAATTATCATTAATTCTCTCCAAAATAACATTGTAGCATAGGAGAAAAACAGATAAAACTCGCCATTTGCAATTGAAGGGCTCAAAATAACTGTCACAAACTTGCCGTTAAAATGGCGAGTTTGGACATGCTTTATTACTTGGCTCAGACGACAAGAAAACAAAAACATTTAAAATGGATAGAATGTGATGCATGTAGTCGTCATGTATCCCAAAAACCCACTTGATTCGAGTCCAATTGAATGAAGAAGCCGAAGATGAAGAAGTTGATTACTCATGTGAATTCTGCACATAACGTACCTGTCATCTTCATCAATAGTGATTCATCAATAATAGTTTATCAATAAATATCTTTATCACTGGTTATTAAATTCAAATAGTTCTTAAATAACTGTACACCTGTCAATAGTCGTATTAAATGAATGAAACTAAAAGAATTTAATTTTCCCTATGTCGGATTACCCTTTTCTTTCTTTAATTGGTATATCCAACACTGTCGCATATACCAACCGACAGTGTCGCATATCCCAACTTTAGTGTGTCGGAAATAGCATTCTGTCAACTGAAAACATGTCGGATAAAGCAATATGTTGACATCCAAATACATTTGATAATGTCCCCTATGAAACACATTTAGCGATCAGTTGATAACCTACGTTTGAACCGTGAGTATGTTACACTCCTTCCTGTCCTTACAAATTTCAAATCGGCAAAACAGCTGACTTTTAATAGCAATCAGAGTGATAAAAGTTGCTTAACCGTGTTGGAATACGCCTACCTTACCCTATCTTAAATAATGTGGCGACCTGGATCCATTTTCTCACTTAACTGGCGACTTTTGTGCCACACTTTAAGACATGGTTAATGTTCACATGTTATTTTCTGCACCCAAATCCCAATTTCTGTAAAAAAATCCTGGGTCTGAACCAGACTGAAAAGAAGGACTCCTCAGACCCCAGTCTGCAGAAACTGGTAAAGTGTTCGTAGAGATCTCTTATTTTGTTCGTAGCAAAATTAATGTAAATATAGGGATTAATTCAGAAGTGTTTGTAGCAAAATTAATGTAAGTATAGGAATTAATTCAAAATTGTTCGGAGAGAATATCCCAAATATCTCCCATATTCTGCAGACTGGCTCAGACCCAGGATTTTTACAGAAATTGGGATTTGGGCGCAGCATATAACATGGGAACATAGGAATTAAATAGACCTTGGGCGCAGGATTAATCCACAAATCCTGCTCTACTTTTCAGACTGGGGTCTGAACTCTGACCGTCTGGCCAGTCTGCAGAATATGTCTCTTCTCCCGCAGAGATTTTAATTTGTGAGACAGTTACTCTCTGACTCTCAGTAGCAGATTCAGAATCTCCCGCAGCTAAATTAATGGTAACACCAAGTAATTAAGCATGTCCAAACTCGCCATTTTAATGGCGAGTTTGTGACAGTTATTTTGAGCCCTTCAATTGCAAATGGCGAGTTTTATCTATTTTTCTCCTATGCTACAATGTTATTTTGGAGAGAATTTATGAAAATTTGATCATTTTGCCTTTGGAGAGAATTTGTTGAATTTTGGAGAGAGCTGGAGAGACGAATGGAGAGTTTATGAGACATACTATTTTACTTGGTGGTAACATAGGAATTAATTCAAGATCTCCCGCAGAGATCTCCAATTTCTACAAATTCAATCAAAAACTCCCGCAGAGAGTCTTTGAAAAATGTTCCTTATTCTGCAGACTGGGCGTCTGAGGAGACCTTCTTTTCAGACTGGATCTCTAGTCTCTATGAATAATTTTGAATTAATTCTTATGTTTACATTAATTTTGCTACGAACACTTCTGAATTAATCCCTATATTTACATTAATTTATGATTATATAGAGCGTCAAAATGTTGAAAATCATAGGCGGACCTAAACTTCTAAAGCACAAATTTACCTGCCACTGTAATCATTGTAGGTACTGTGTACAAAAGTACCTATTGCAATTTACCTATTTTAACCTACATAAAATCATTAGGTAAATTTGTGTTTTGGACCCGCTAAGTTCAAGAGGCTGGCAGATGCCGCCAGATTGTAACCAATATTTTACAAAACATTCTGAGCCGGGCAATTTTGCGCAGAAACTAAAATGCGGAAAATATACACGAGCGGGCAACCGTGCACACTCACGCAATAAGGTACTGTAGTTACCTCACCCGCATTCGGGTGTCACAGGTACATTTGGCCTGTGACTTTTTTATTTGGGCAGCTATGAAGTTTAAACTTATATAATGTTTGAACTATCCTGTGAAAATTTCGTCAAATAAAGGTCCTCTCCAGGCTCCGGGGAAAAATGAGTTTATTACATAATATTATAGAACTAAGGTCTACGATCATTATTCCGCAAACTGCATACAATTCGGTTCAGTATATATTTTATTATTTGCTTTTAAAGTTTTTTAATACTCTGTGAGCAACAATCGAGCGAATCTCCATCCTGACGCTGAGAAAGAAAATTGTACACTCTTTGTTTTGATTTCAAATTTAGATTTTTAAACAAACAATGCGTTTTTGGCCTTCTTTTAAGATATTAATTGCTTCTAAAAGTATATAAACGGTTCTATATTAAGTTTATACAAATTAAACGAATAATAAATAGATTTATTAAAGGTCCCCTCCATCAAATATTTTTATTGCCTTGTTCAACGAGGCTATTGTTTCTTATAATTTTGCTGCAAACCGCATCGAATTTGATAGCATATTTTAAATTTTATATGCTTTTAAAGATTTTTATAATCTAAATTGTAGAAGACCTAATTTACTTCCGACTTACTAATTTAAGAAATTTTCAGCCTGAAGAAAAAGAATGTACACCAAGAATGTCAAATAGGTATTAGGTTTAATAAATCCATTAAATATTCGTGTAAAGGTATAAAATTGGATAAACTTATTATAGAAACGTTTATATACTTTAGGAAACAATTAATATATAAAATATAGGCTGAAAACGCATGGTTTGTTTATAAAATTCAGATTTGTAATCAAAACAAAGAGTGTACAATCTTTTTCTTGAGCATCAGATTAGTGATTCGCTTAATTGTTGCTCACAGAGTATTAAAAAACTTTAAAAACAAATTATAAAATGTATACTGAACCGAATTATATGCGGTTTGCAGACTAATGATAGTAGACCTTATTACTTTAATATTATGTTATAAACTCATTTTTTTCCCGGAGCCTGGAGAGGACCTTTAAACCAAATGTACCTAGTTCACAATCAAAACAAATGGTGTACATTCTTCTTCTTCATACTGAAATTAGAAAGTCGGAAGTGAAGTAGGTTTTGTAGAGTTTGTGATTATAAAAATCTTTAAAAGCATATATAATTAAAAATATGTTATCAAATTTGATGGGGTTTGCAGTAAAATGATAAGAAACATTAGCCTCCAAGCAAAAAAATTTGCTTGGAGGGGACCTTTAATTGAAACTTGAATTAATAAATATCATTTTTATTTCATGAAAATCGTGTGCTAACTGTAACATTTCCGTCTTTTAGAATTGTGTTATGTAGACTTTTGATGGTTCTGTTATGTGGTTCTGTTATGTTACCTTCATGACTGTTTAAGGGGACCGTCCATGAAGAAATCTCAAAATTTTATCATTTTTTTCATTGTGTAAATAGTTGCTTAATAACCTTCTTATAGTGTGTACAAAATACCAGAGGTATCGTGTAACTCTAACCCCCGGCCCTGGGGAGAGGGAGAAAGGGAAAAGAGGGCCGGGGGGTAGAGAGTCAATATGTACTCTAAAACCCATCTCTCAGCCAATTATAATTCGTAATAATTAATTATCTCGCTATATCTGGTATCTAACATACCACTAATAACACGCCCACTAAGGTTTGCAAAGAAATATTCCTCAGTTACCCGCAGACCTTCGCGAGAGTTATACTGCGTGCCAGATTATCAAATTTTGAATGGGAGATTACTCGTTACTTCAGATATCTACAAATCATGTAATTCAAAAGCCTAAGGCTTTTTTTTGGTAGAGGCTACGGCTTTGCGGTTTTTTGCATTCACTTCTCCTCGGAATTTTCTACAAACTCTGGTAGAGTTTTATTTAATTTTCGAATTATTTTTCAAAATATTGAATTTTGAAATTTATATTTTTCAATTTTTTTTGTTTCAATAAATTTCAATAATTCGAAAACCAATTCGAAAAATCAAAAAAACGCTCCCACAGTTTGTAGAGAATCTTGTGGAGAATCGAATGCAAAAAACCATAATGTCATAGCTACAAAATTGTAGTATCCATTTATTAATTTACACACTGTTCGAAATTTGTTCGAAATTTGAATAACTCGATTTCTATGGGTCGAATCGAAAAAATGTCATGACACAAAAACATTTTAGAATTCATTTTATTTGTGTGTACAAAGTTTCACAACCGTAGCTTCAATAATAAAAAACTTTTCAAAATCTGGGAACGGTGCCCTTAATGATCTGGCAGTGGGGTTCGGGACAAGACACGCCCCAAGGTTCATAAACTATAACAGGTTAACCAGCATAGTAAACAGACTAGTATAGTACCCCAGTTACATGTATTATTCAAATTTATTCTGGATAGGCTGTGACGTCATGTATGTAAACAAGAGGTCACGTCATAGTAAACAGAATTGCTGTGGGTCACGTGGAATAGAGAATTAAGATGGCGGCCAACGCGACCGATCTGACTAATGATCTAATTATCTTGAATAAATCGTCTTCTTCAAGACTAAAAATTTGTTACTATTTTACGCGTAAAAAGACCAGTAGCAATTTCATCAACAGTCATTTTTTAATTTTCGTCCGTATGACTATTGAGATTGGATTATAGCATGCGGTAATGTGGAATTAAAAAAAATATCACCGAAAACGTTATTTAACAAAAGTTGGATGTGTTGCAGCCATCTTTTGTGTTTGTACTGTACGTACAAACGTACGCACCATTGTTGACATGTGACGTCACAGCCTACCGGGACACGCGTAATATCCCCCCTATAGCTCTGGGATACTATATATTCTCTGTACTGTGTTAACCAGTCTGGAAAAAAAATGCCAGAGGTACGATGTGATCATATGGCAGTTTTTGAAAAATGAGTTGTGAAACAGTGAGATATATGGGGTTTTCTCTTAAACCATACATTTTTCGATACTAGTTCCGTACTCAGAATTCTTTTAGATTTAATAATCTATAAGAATATATAAAACTATAATAATATAAATGTGTTTCCGCAGAAAAATGGATAAAAAACTAAAGACCATTCACTCCGAGAATTAGTGGGCAACAGTGTATGGAAAGGACTTCCGTCTTAAATATCTCTTAAACCATCCATTTTTCGATACTAGTTCCGAACTCAGAATTCTTTCAAATTTAATAATCTATCAGATGATATCAAATTGTAATAATATAATTGCGTTACCCCAGAAAAATGGATGAAAAACTAAAGACCATTCACTCCGGTGATTAGTGTGCAACAGTGTATGGAAAGAAATTTCGTCTTGAATATCTCTTAAACTATATTTAAATTGAACCATGGTGGGTCCACAGCTAGAACTCTTTTAAATTTAATAATCTATCGATTAATATAAAAATATTCTAATATTATTATTATTTCGCTTGCAAATGGATAATAAACTAACTGCAATGAACTCCGAAAATTAGTGTGCTACACTCTTTGAAAAAAAAAAAACTGCAGTGTTTCGTTTTGAATATCTCTTAAACTATTAATTGAACAATGTGGGTTCATAGCTAGAACTCTTCTAAATTTAATAATCTATCGAGTGGTTTGGAAATATTTCAATATTATTATTTTTTCGCTTGTTAATGGATAAAAACCCGAATGCCAGGATGCTACAAACACCTTGTGAGTTTAAATATGATGGGGCACTGGTTAACATTTTCATCAGCTTTTATTACTGTTCTTAAAATTATAACACACATAATATTGTAATAATAACATAAGAAATAAATAATATAAAATGTCAATTATTTGTAACATAAGTTTCATGACACTGCAATGCTATAACAATTATTTAGGTTACTAATTTTACTTATTTTTATAGCCTATAGGTACCTATCTACCTACTGATTACTGTGTACAAAATTGATAGGTAGGTACCTACCTATACAGTGTATAGGTACTTAAATTATTCATTTTTCGTGGGGATTGATCAAAATAGTTCTTCAAAGTATTACCTAATCAGTTATTATTTATTTTTTAATAAAATAAACTTTTTAATTTCAGAGATATGATTTAGAAAATGAAACTTAACCTTTGTTGAATTATGACTAGGTTTTCTGAAATTAAAAACGTATATTTTATTCAAAAATTTAATACCTAATAACTAATTAGCATGTAGGAGAATTATTTTGATAGCACTTTTATAAAATATTAATTAATTTTTAAAATTGTCTGAAGACTTGGTGGATGCAGTTCATAGTAACACTTTGATGTTGTCGTATTATTCAATTCGTCTAACCTGTTATAGTCTATGAACCTTGGGCACGACCCCTTATATACATATATCAGTATATTTATCAGAAATAAACTACGAATGTACCTGTGACACCCGATCGGGTGTCTCAGGTACATCATTTTTCGAAGTTTGTTTTGCCTATTACTAATTCAAATTTCAATTAATTTACAATATTTTCACTGGATATTATCGGAAACTATAAGTTAGAGGCCAAATGTACCTGTGACACTGACACCCAAATGCGGGTGTGGTAACCACATATAAATGCAGTAAGTTCTTACTTATCACTGTATCAGACGGTTCCACATACATATACAAACATTTAAAATTATATATATAGTAATTACTATGTAACATTTCATTTTAATTGGCATTCATGATATTTGCAGTTAGGCCTATTATGGATAATAGAAGTTAAATTATAACTTTATTAGAATATTTTCTTACGTAGAGGAAAAAATCCTATTTTTCGTAAAATACCTACTAAATGAGGGGGGGGGGGATTTTATAATTTAAAACATATGTACTTATAGCTTTGATAATAAGTAAGACCCGTTGGTTAATCACTCATTTTTAACATCGATCTGTGCTTCCATCTTCCATCCATTCAGTATATTACAGAAAAGAAAAAAGATGAAGACTCGATTTCAATCAAGGTGCTACTTAATTATAATAGGGTAAATATAGAGAAGAGTAGATAAGTAATTACTACTCTTAGGTGATACTCTTCACTCTTAGGTGATACTCTTTACTTTTAGGTGATACTCTTTACTTTTAGGTGATACTCTTTACTCTTAGGTGATACTCTTTACTCTTAGGTGATACTCTTTACTTTTAGGTGATACTCTTTACTTTTAGGTGATACTCTTTACTCTTAGGTGATACTCTGTACTCTTAGGTGATACTCTTTACTTTAAGGTGATACTCTTTACTTTTAGGTTATACTCTTTACTCTTAGGTGATACTTTTTACTTTTAGGTGATACTCTTTACTCTTAGGTGATGCTCTTTACTCTTAGGTGATACTCTTTACTCTTAGGTGATACTCTTTACTTTTAGGTGATACTCTTTACTCTTAAGTGATACTCTTTACTCTTAGGTGATACTCTTTACTCTTAGATGATACTCTTTACTCTTAGGTGATACTCTTTACTCTTAGATGATACTCTTTACTTTTAGGTGATACTCTTTACTCTTAGGTGATACTCTTTACTCTTAGATGATACTCTTTACTTTTAGGTGATACTCTTTACTTTTAGGTGATACTCTTTACTCTTAGGTGATACTCTTTACTCTTAGGTGATACTCTTTACTCTTAGGTGATACTCTTTACTCTTAGGTGATACTCTTTACTCTTAGGTGATACTCTTTACTTTTAGGTGATACTCTTTACTCCTAGGTGATACTCTTTATACTTACGTAGGTGATACTCTTTACTCTTGTTGATAACACTTCGAATATGTGGTAAACGAAATTGTTATTATAAAAAATCCTTCTCAATCATAATTTGAATGATTTCAAATTAAATATGTATTATTTGCGAATTTTCTAATTTTAACTCCTTCACTCATTACAGGTTATGTTATTCTACAGTGTAATTAGGCAATAGGATATAGGTATAGCGTCACAAAGAAATGTGAGAAGGGGCTCTGTAGTCTCTTCGGTAGTTGCTAAGAGGTGTTAAGCCACCAGTAAAGGTACAGTGGCACTCCTCTATAATGAACTCCTGTATAGTGAACCATCCTGTATAGTAGAGTCCTGTATAATGAATTTATCTTTGTAGTGAACATATTTACTTTAATCTGAGATAAATAACAAAGTTTTCTATGAGTCTCCAAAAAGTAAATTAGTTATATTTCATGAAACAAGAGTTCTACCAGTGCAACTCCTTGGTTACTATTCAGTAGTCCGTCGTCCCACTTGTCCGACGCCCCAATAGTCCGACGCATGACTAGTCCGACGCCCCACTAGTCCGACGCCTCACTAGTCCGACGCCTCACTAGTCCGACGCCTCATTAGTCCGACACCCCTTTAGTTTGACACTTTTGTAGTTTATTACTGATTGAACATAAAATATATGTATATCGGGGGGCATGCCGCCCCGAACCCCCCTACCAGGTCATTGAACAATCATGAAGTGTGCAGTGCAACAAACTAGCGGGTTCAACAAACTCATACTAATTAATTAGTATGACAACAAACTCATACTCATTGTATCATACTAATTAATATTGGAAATAAAGTAAAATAAAAGCGTTATATAAAATTTTAAAAATGAAAAATTATTTTATTATTTAGATTAGTTATTAATTGAGTATACTTATTTAACCATATTTTTTATTTAAATCAAAAAATAAAGCGAAAAATAACAAAAAAAGATGTAACTGTCGGATAATTTGTTCGTCGGACAACTGGCACGTCCCCCAACTCTTCTATAATGAAGTCACGTATAGTGAACCATCCTGATTTTTAGAGTTCCGAAAAATAAAAATAAAACTGTATAATGAATTTATTTTAATATGAATGAAAATAGTTTGTATAATCTGCCTTGAAAGGCCAGTTTTCTATTCATCTCTTAAATCCTTTATAGTACAGTAAACTCTCTATAGTGAACTAGTTGGAGTTCACTATAGAGGAGTTCCACTGTACTATAATATCTTTCTCTACCTATCTCTATTTACAATACTTTTACAAAAACATTCTGAATGTTGTTATACAAAATTATTTATATGAGGATGTTCAAATTAGGCTTCGTGAAATTAAATGATAATAGTTTATAGACAGTATATATCATATCGTTTATTCAAAATAGGTTTTTGTGGACATTATAAGCTAAAATCTTTACCTATGTCGAAACAACTTTTTTTTATCTTTTTCTCTTGGACCGAAAAAAATGACGGAAAATCCATCCCAATCATAATTTGAATACTTTCATATCAGATACTAGCTAGCTATACATTATTTACGATAATGGTATTTATATGTTCCTCACCCATTATAGGTAATGTTTTTCAATGTGTAGTTACGATAAATGATATGTTGCTATAGCGATCCAAGGTCAAGAGAGAAGAAGCTGTGACTGTCTTTTCTCTGGTTGTCAACTAGTGGTAGATCTGTTATACCAGTTAGAGGTGATCCTATATAAGGTAAGGTCCTAGTTATCGGACGGTTCCATATTTTCGGAGACGTAAGAAAAATATATACTAATAATTATCATTTAACATTTATTATGTATTTTTTCTTTTGTGTCCGAAAATGTGGAACCGTCCAATAACGAGGAACTTACCACATCTATCTCTATTAACAATACTTCTACAGAGATAGTCTGAGTGTCATTGTTCGAAATTATTTATATGACATTTTTCAAATTACGTTTTCTAAATTACATTATTATTGTTTATACACAGTATTTAACATATTAGTCTAGGATTTTGACTATACCTATCATTAGCTAATTACATTCTATTAAAAGAATATTAGAAATATTATAGAGAAGTTAACTGAAAGCAATGAGTATAATAAGAGATAGAAGAAGTAACTTTGGTATAATGGTACTAATTACTAATTTATGTATTGTTATTTCAATCAGGTAGGTTGTGAAATTTTATCTAAATTTTTCGCAACAATCGAATAAAATCCTATCGAGAAAAATGTACGCTGGAGGTGGAAGGCACCTCATACTCTTGGGTGAGCTAAAACTAATTGCAATTAAAAACTATTTTTTTTTTTCAATTTAATGACGATAGCTAATTCTCCTCAATGTTTTCGACAGGGTTTTCAATCGCATTGCTCCATCATAGTCATTCGGCTCCAACTAATTTCACTTCCGACTTTGAGAAATCCTGCACTGTCAAAGTTCTAAAGAATGGCGTTAATATGCATAGGTTTGTCAGCAAAAGGACTGGATTCAACATTTTGGTGATGGAGGATGAGGGACCCATGGTTAATGGATACTTAACAGTTGGTAAGCAGTTCAACTTTACAGTATAAACACATCGTCCAATTTATTTATCATGCTAATCCACTTTAATCTGGAAACTAAAATATATTGTAAAAGCAAACTCCGAGAAGTCCTTGACTCATGAATATTTAATGTAAACTCTAATTTGATTTGTCTCGTGTAAATTCAGCAACTAAAACATCGGGTGACCACGGTTTTCCATACGCACTCAATTCTCTGATACTCAATGTTGGAGCTGAAGATCGCCCTTTCTATGGATCCTTCCATCCCTTCGCTAAGAAGTTACTGACTGCTCAATACGGAGTTGAATCAGGTAGGAAAGTGATATTCCCTTTGAAAAACAGGTAGGAAAATGATATTCCTTTTGAAAAACAAGTAGGAAAATGAAATTCTTTTTTAAAAAAACAGGTAATAAAATGATATTCCTTTTGAAAAACAGGTAGGAAAATGAAATTCTTTTTGAAAAACAGGTATAGTAAAATGATATTCCTTTTGAAAAACTGTTAGGAAAATGATATTCTTCTGTAAACGGGATGGGGAAATGATTTAATTTTGAAAAACAGGCATGGAATGATTTCGTGCAGGAAATAATATCTTTTAGGGCCCAGTAGGTAGGAAAATGATATCTTTTAGGCAGTAGGTAGAAAAATTATGTCTCTTAGGCCTTAGGTAGTAAATGATATCTTTTAGGCAGTAGGAAGGAAAATGATATCTTTTAGGCAGTAGGTAGGAAAATGGTGCATTTTAGGCAGTAGGTAGGAAAATGATATCTTTTAGGCAGTAGGTAGAAAAATTATGTCTCTTAGGCCTTAGGTAGTAAATGATATCTTTTAGGCAGTAGGAAGGAAAATGATATCTTTTAGGCAGTATGTAGGAAAATGGTGCATTTTAGGCAGTAGGTAGGAAAATGATGTCTTTTAGGCAATAGGTAGGAAAATGTTGTCTTTTAGGTAGTAGGTAGGAAAATGATGCATTTTAGGCAGTAGGTAGAAAAATGTTGTCTTTTAGGTAGTAGGTAGGAAAATGATGTCTTTTAGGCAGTAGGTAGGAAAATGGTGCATTTTAGGCAGTAGGTAGGAAAATGGTGCATTTTAGGCAGTAGGTAGGAAAATGGTGCATTTTAGGTAGTAGGTAGGAAAATGATGCATTTTAGGTAGTAGGTAGGAAAATGATGTCTTTTAGGCAGTAGGTAGAAAAATGTTGTCTTTTAGGTAGTAGGTAGGAAAATGATGCATTTTAGGTAGTAGGTAGGAAATGATGGATTTTAGGCAGTAGGTAGGAAAATGATGTCTTTTAGGCAGTAGGTAGGAAATGATGGATTTTAGTCATCAAAAAATTTCTACAATACTCATTGGAGACGGAATTGAAGCTCAAACTATAGTTTGAAATTGCCAGTGGCGGTTAATATTATAATATACAATGTTCAAAGTTATTTATTTCTCTAAGCTCTAAATTGGAATTTGGGATTCTTTAAACATTTGTTATTCTCTCACACATTTGTTAATTTATCACCTTGATTAATATATTAGTCCAGGGTGCTTTATATTTTATTTCATTAACATATACCTTCCTTGCAGCTGAAGATTTTTCTGTATACCGTGCTGAAGTGGCTGGATCAGAGGGATTTCTGAAGTTCTTAAAAGGGCTCATGAATCAGATAGTTCAGCCTTTATTCACGGTAAGAGATGACTGTTACATTGATTGTAAAAGTATATAATATATTTAGAGATATTTCAAATTGTGATCATTCTTTTCCGCTGATTCAACATAATTTGAGTAATGTAAATAGCTCTTCTTAACAAAATTCCTTTTTACAATAATGACCAAGGAGACCAACGTGAAATCCGTAACTACTTTCAGGACTCGGCAATGAAGACAGGTGTTCACCATATTAACGGTGAAGGAGAAGATTCCGGTACAGCGTATAATTTAGTATCTGGGTTGAAATCCTACCCTTCGATGTTAATGAGAAATGTAATACATTCAGAACTTTACCAAGACAGCACAGGATACATTACCAATCTCGGCGAAACCCTGGGAAATATGAGAAAATTGAAATTGGAACACGTAAGTACTTTGAATCAAATTATCACGAAAAAATATTTTCAGATTATATCAATCGAAAATAACTTTTCTTCACAAAAAGGTGAATTTATGACACTATTATTATATAATTGAATTATTATTGAATTCCCGATATTCCTGAGTTTTTCAGATCGTTTTGAAGCACATAAAAAATAATGCCAAATACAAGCTCTGTAATCTACAAAATATAATAAATTTCAAAAATTAAAATTAAACAGGGCATTTAAAAAGCTCATGAGACGAAAAATAAATTAATAATTAAATCGTTTATAATTTCTGAAACTCTTATCAATTATTTTTTTCTTACATATTATAATCTAAGAAACAGAAGTAACACAAATTATGATTTATGTTTAATAAGCACTCCTTCCTTTCTGAAGGTTCGGGATTATCACCGCAAATTTTATAGACCTGAAAATATGGAACTACTCGTGGTCGGTCAGGTCGACCACGAGGAACTGTTGGTTGCTGTCCATGAGATCGAAGATAAGCTTTTTCTACTACCTAGGGTAAGATTATATTTATATTTTCACAAACTATTTCTATCAAATGATCCCCGATTACTGATATATTATGTAAAATTAAGTCAAAGTCTATGTACAACTTTCTTTCTCAACAATATTATTGTAATGTATGATCGTCAGCTTTTGACTGGAAACTATTTAGATCTACAACGATATTTTATTATAGGAATATTTGATAGTAATAAATCATAAATAAACTCGAATATTTAGTCCCAGAAGACTATAAAATAGATGATATCTCGCTTACAATTCTCTTCCATGTGTGCAGGATAACTTGGATGATATAAATATATCACCCCCACCCCTCAAGAACAATGTTCACAGAAATTTTTCGCTTCCTAGGACTGTAGAGGAACAAATGAGTGTCGGTTTCAGATTGAAGGACCCCTCTAGAATCACGTAATATAACAGATAAGATAATACATTTATAAATTTCAAACAGATGAAAAATTCAAGTTTAAAAATTTGTAGGCATGGTTTCAATCTAGAATTGAAAGTAATGCTTCAAATTATATATTAATTTATAGCTGCAAACTGTAAATTTTCATCTTGCATTTTATATTTTTCATTTAGAGTTTAATAGCATGTTATTCATTTTCATATGAAATATCAGATATACGAGTTCCGCGCCATTTGCCGATTTGCACAATCTCGAGAATGCGCGGCGCGTTTTTAAACATATTTAATCCCCTAATAATAGCTTCATTTTATTTATTATGAAGTCAAACACTAAAGGTATTCGATAAAGGGGACCTCCGCCAGGTCATTAAATACTCATGAAGAGTGCAGTACAACAATCTAGCGGATACAACAAACTACATAATGACCATTTATGTTGAGAGTTTTATAATAATCTCCATTTATATATAAATATACATATGACGGTTACTTTGAAACTCTCAACATAGTTGGTTGCTTCCGCTAGTTTGTTGAATTACACACTTCACGATTGTTTAAAGGCCTGGCAAGGGGAATGGGGGGGGGGGGGCTTGGATTAAAGGAGTTCAATATTCGGCATGTACGTCATGTTTGAAAGTCATAATGAGTTTCGAGTACACACAGGCTCACTTTATTACCAAATTCACGACTCCAACTTATTACAAATGGTAATAAGAGCGAGACATCACTCGAAGTTATTATATGATTATAATTCTTAGTTTAAACATTTCTTTTATTCGAGTTATAATAGAAGGAAATGGTTTTGAGGACTTGACTTAGCGTATATTGAGGTGTTTGTTGCCAGGATTAGCTGAGGAAAGCTCTGTGATGAAACGAATGAATTAAAATTCAACATTAGCTTAACTCTCACTCAGTACAGGTGAGCAATTAGTTTGATGCTTTGATTTATATAATTGTGCTACATTGAACAAATAGTTATTTTATGCACGTTAAAATATTTTTATCAGCTAATGGTGGAAATGAATATGCCAAGTCGAGCACTCTAGACCATTATATTTTATTCTATCTCATAGAAAATGAAAGTTATAATTATTATTTAATGCCTCTCAATTATAACACGTTTTTATAATAGCGGGGCTTGCCTATAATACAATATTATTTCCCGCTGAATTTGCTGCACTTTTATTAAATTCAAACTTCAAAAAATTGTATATACTCTATCTTTTTCTAGGCTGACGAAGTTTCTTTTTATTTTCAGAGTTTTCGCCACCGAAGCGTTGGCGAACTACCTAGGCATTGAGATAATAGTAAAGACACCGCTATGCGATACGCTGAAGGCGAGTATACGAATAATCTTTTTTGGTATCTCACTAAAAATTTACATAACTATTTAAAATATCAAGCCCATATTAAACCATTAGAGCAGGGGTGGGCACACATTGTGTTTTTCAGTGCCGAAACATGGAATCTCAAGTGCCAATTTTCTTTTCGTTTTCTAAATTGCTGGGATACTGAGTAATTATATAATGAGGAGGTATATTTAATTGAAGTACGAACATGTACAACGGTACATATTTTGCGCATAAATATTGGTAGTAGATTTATCATTTGCATTAAAAAGAATTAATAAATGATATATAAAAAAAAATTCTTCATGTGAAAATATCACAATAAAAACAAAAATAAGCTATCTTGCATAAGTAATAATAAGTAACTCATAAATTCACAGGATAAATTACTTACCTAACTTATTAAAAATGGTAATTAAAAATGATTGCATAAATATTTACCACTGTGTTTGAATATCCCAAGACAAGCGTATGAAAGATGTAAATTTAACTGATCTTGATAAAAAGAGACAGAGATAAATAAATTAAACACCGGTACTATTGTAACAATAAACAAAAAATTCCTTATTAAGGGATAAAATTTACTATCAAAGTATCAAGGTCATTCATTACAAATATACTGTTCTTAAATTATTTGACCATGCACTTCTATATTATCCTTTTAATTTATAGAGCAGTCAGGGCTAAAAACTCTTAATTTTCTTTTGAAGCAAATAAAGCACCGTTTCCCGGGTGGGCAGTGGTGCCGTTTTGTGTGCCAAAATAGCACAGAGTGCTGCATTTGCCTACCCCTGCATTAGAGGTTTTAAGGGCATTTGAGGTCTTAGTAATTATTATTTGAATTGGGTTAGTTCTCTAAAGTGATTAAAATTGAAACTTGATAACTTTTCTAAATTATAAAACTTCACTCGAAACAGTAATCAAATTTAAGTTAATTATATTATGTGATGAATTATTTAATGTAGGATTGATATGGAAAATAAAATAATAAAAATCTTCAAACAATAATTGAGAGATGAATGTGATTAATTAAACACTATAGGGTGATTCACATTATAGTTTGATAATAATATTCATATTTATTATAATAGAGTGACTCCAATGTGACAGAAGACAATGATGGTAGTTTTATCATTCATTGGAAAAAGTGCTCTGACTCACAAGCTTCGGTTAGTTCCATTTCTATATATGCAAGTACTATAATATGATTTTCAATATTTATGTTTAACACTGCTTTTTCATTTAAGTTTGAGTCCTGGATAAATTCAACCCTCACATCTCTGGCAAATGAAACATCTGAGTTCCCAATCAACTACATTAGGTATAAACTGAAAGATATGAAGTACCGATTAGAAGAAAAATCCTCTCTGATTGATGCTGTGACCAAATTTAGTGTCCATGGAAGTACTTGTGATGATGTAAGTCTTGTGAAATCAAAACACAACCATGCATATAATTGCCAATATTATAATAATCTTTTTTCTTCCATAGTTAGAAAACAGGATAACCTCTCATTTACTAGATGAATTAATGCAAAAACCAGAGCAATATTGGAGAGATTTGATCGAACGGGAAATTCTGCATCTTCCCAAAGTTTACGTGAAGGGCGTCCGTTCTGATGCTAAAGAATCATATCCTTCTACAGAATCGATAAGAATTCAGGAACGCAAAGAAAATCTAGGAGAAGAAGGACTCCTAAAACTGGAAGAGGAACTTCAGGCTGCCAAAAAAATCAACGAGGTAGGTGCTAGGTAGTTACTGTAAATCTAGAAAAGGGTATCCTCCTACGAACCTACTTTAGAATTATTATTTTGCAAACTTCATGTCAAACAGGTTCATATGAATTTAATTTCTTTTCAATCATCAATAACAATTTCAATTTGAAATATACTATTCCACATCGATAATGCTATAGGCCATTAATGCACTGTAAAATATAATGTTTGACAGAATTTTATTCCAGTGATGATTTAGTAATCTACAAACATTTCATTGTTTAAAACTTTATCTCCAAGATTCCTGTTCCTCATTCCTTGATTGAAGAAACGGAAATTCCAGATTTGAACAAAATTCCTTTCCATCATCTGGAGTCTTACAGTAACATAAAATCCATCAACAATATAGAAACTTCATATAATTCCAGTGCACCTCATTTTGACATTGCTAACTTCCCTTACAAGTTCATTGTGGATGATGTCGAGAGCAGTAAAGTGAAGGTTGGTTTCTTAATCCTTTAGGATGTCTTCACGAAATATATATTCTTGTTGTTTAATGTTCAATTATAGAATAATATTATCCATGTCTCAGATGTACGCCATCTTTGACACATCTCGCCTGACTAAACTGCAGACACAGCTAGTTCCTTTCATCTGGGATTTGCTGGAAAATTCTATACAGAATAAAACCAGTGAGTCTAAATCGCAGTATGGAGAATTGAGGTCTCTGTCTTAAATTTTGCATACTATTTATTCATCAGGGTGAAAATAAAGTGGTTTAATTGTTTTGAAAATCTGAATAGATCTTTGATTTTGCTCATAGAAAAAGAGAAAGTAAAGTTTTATTCACTTTGATTATCATGATTTAGAATTTGAAGTATTGCCTTGATGAGTAAATGATGAAGTCACTTATTCAGAATACATATATTGATACTAATATCAAAGATATTATACTACATCAAGATACACTACTCTCAAGAATTTCTGTTTTAAAAAGCGCCCTCTGCATTTGAAAGTGGGTACTAAAGCAACAACAACATTTGGTGTTGATCAAAACCAAGGAAATCAAGACATTGCACTTCTGTCAGTACCTACTTGGCTAGTTATAAATAATTAAATATTTATTAAGGTCATATGTGGATGGTATGATTATTGAATTAATTCCAAATTTCCTTTATTAACTTTGATGTGCAATTAAAACATGAAAGGAAAATAGTTATAGTCACTATTATGGTAGGTAGGTACCGTTGGGCTATATCAGACGAGTCAATTAAAACTTCGTATCAATTTATATGCGTATAAAAAATAAATAGCTTTCAATATTAATAAAAAATGAATAGATTTCAGAATAATTTTTCTGTTGAACCAGCCTGACCTTTACCTGCATAACTTCGCCTGAACACTGAAAACTTTTCAATGTTTTGATCAACACCAAATTCTGTTGTTGCTTTAGTACCCACTTTCAAATGCAGAGGGCACTTTTTAAAACAGAAATTCGTGAGAGTAGTGTATCTTGTTGTAGTATAATATCTTTACTAATATTATATTATTTATGTGTAGTAAAGTGGTCTAAGCTAATAATAAAATAACACTACAACAGAAAAAACTCCGTACTGACACGTAAAATTGAACATTTTTCGGTGACTTTTCTTACAGGAAAAAATTTGATCAAATTCATGATGGGAATATACGAAGACCTTTCTAAAACTCATCTGAAGACCAAAGCAGCGATTTACATCGAAACAAATGAGGTAATTCTTCTGCTATCATATAGTAAAAAAATGAATAAATAATAGTGATGATCTATATACATTTACTAATTTCATCAAATTAAAGTAAGAAAGGTTTGCGGATAAACAAAGAAGCTGTCATTAGCTGTTTAAAAAGTGAGGTTGAGCGTCAAAACTCTTCTTCCTAAGTTCAATAAAGCTTATCATTTCTTCACAGCTACTCTGAGTTTTAGAGGATAGCGCTAGGGTTACGATCTTCAGCTAACATTATTAGTTATATAATTGGTTTACATTGAACCAAAAAGTAAATTTATGCACGTTAAAATACTTTTGGCAGCACATATAGTAAGTTCCGAGTCATCGGACAGTTTCACATTTTCGAACAGATAAGAAAATAATCAATAATTTTTTTCAATTTGATATCACCTCTTCATTTTCCTCTTACATCCGTGAGTGCAGTTAACAGTGCTTATGTCCCTTTTATTTACATTCATTGTTAAGTGACTGCGTTCACGGAATAGATTTTCTGTTTCTTGCCTGATTGATCATTCGATGTCCCTTCATTTTATTTAACTTTTAAACGTCAGTGAAAGAACCCAGAGTCGAAGCAAATGTTAAGTTGTTCTGAGAATAAATGAAATAGAAACTTCAATAATTGTTCTTTAGCTTGAATTTTTTTTAAATAACTGTACAGTGTACACAATCAATTTCTCTTAAGTTCGACGTTCAATTGGAAAAGTGGACAGAGTTGTTATATTTTTTTGACCTTTGTATAGCTTATTGGACAGAGTTGTTATATTTTTTTTGACCTTTGTATAGCTTATCCTCCATTATCTGATTCATGCATTACTCTTTTCTACAAACTGTGTCTCCAATCGTCAGGTTGGTCCAGAACTCTACGAAGAGATGGTTTCTCAACTGTACGACACCCTGTACAACTACAATTTCACCGCCTCCAGGTTCTACATAAGAGAAATTTTCGGGGTAGCAAAGGATCTCTCAAAATATTTTAGTAATGATTCACATCTTTATAAATATTTCGAACGAGGTTAGTACGAATACGCATGAGAAAAATATTAAATTCATATTAAACACTTATTCGTCATTAAATTTTTTATCGAATGCATGATTTGACAATATTTTCTTAAAAATATTCATGAATAGACTTTATTCATTACATTTTCATTCGAATCCCAACTTTATCAATTCCATTACTAGGTCCAGTGAATAATTGATAACATAAAATCTGTAGAATTATTCCATGAACATTAAATCAAAGCCATTATGATGAACATTTTTTCTTTGGATTTTGTGAACCAGTTGGAATAGTTTCTCCAGTCGAATATTTTCGACGCTACCCCTCACCTCCCGAAGAAATGGCCACATTCATCATGAAAACTTCCTTTAATGATTTCACGGAGGAGCTCAAAGTACTTCTGCCAGTTCTCACCAGTTCAGAAAGACTTACCTTCTACATGGTTACGAATTTGAACAAACTGGCTGAAATCACTGACATCAATGGTCCATGGGAGAGATTCCTCAATAGAAATTCAACAAAAATTGACTTCAAGTGAGTGATTCATTCCACCTAATATGATAAATATTTTCACTAAATAATAATCATATAGATATAAATTTTGTCAAAGTTGTAGCTCGTAAAACTAATTATTTGCTTTTCTGATTAGCTTAAATGTGGTGCACGAGAGAGATTTACGAAAACTAGACAGCCGCATGGACTGCTTTGGTCCAGAAGAGCTAAGCATTCGTCATATTAATTCCAGTGTGTACGAAAAAGATAACACAAATCATACAGGAGAATTATCTTGGGTTTATTCAACTACTAATTATTTGGAAGAAAATGAAGCAATCTGCTCTCCATCAGCCTATATTCAAGGAATTCAAGGTCCAAGAACTTCAAACATTCAGGTAGTTGCTAAATCGTTCGAAAACGACATTGAAGAAGACATCACAGCTTTGCTTACCACTATCGAGTACCTTAAGCAGAAAGAGGTTAGTTATTAATAAAATTTTATCAATAGTTGTTTAGGATTCTTCATCTAGGGTTTGATAACTTCATTAATACTTTCCATTATAAGTAAAGTAAAAAATATTTCTTTAGTATTGAGACAAAACGAATTTTATGCAATTTCACGTACATGTGAGGTTGTACCTACTTTGCTATGGCCTCTTATAACATTACTTATACGTACAATTATAGTAGCTAGTATTCATAATAGAATATCTTTGATATGATTTTTAAACTTTTCTGTCTTGAAAAACAATAATATCTCGAACATGCCAAAGTTAGAATTTTCATTTAGAAAGTAAATAGAAAAGTGTGAATATAAGTTGTATGACATCATTATATATTTCAAATTGTAATAAGTTTTAACTTCATAAATCTGGTTGATTTCCATAGGGTCCACTGTTCGGAAAGATCAAAGAGCTATCAGACTCATTCGATATAAGACTGACGGTCAGATCTGACCACAAGACTGAAAATGACGGAACTCTTTCCATCGAAGTTTCTGGTGCTCCTCATCCTGTGAAAGTATACGAGACCATTACTAACCTATTCGTGAGTTTAAATTGTGAAAAATACCTATTCAGTGACAACCTATTAATAAAAATACACAAAATTTACATTAATTAACCGGGTAAATTTTGATGAATTATCAAGGAAATTTTTTGATCAATTATCAAGGTAAATATTTTAAGAATTATATAGGAAATTTTTTGATGTATTATCCAATAATATTTTTAATGAATTATCGAAGAAAATCTTAGTAAATTTTGATAATCAAAAAATGGAATAATATCCAATATTTTACCTAATGTATATATATTAGTAATATTGAGTTAATGGATTTATATTAATATAAATAATAAAAGATCAATATATTTTTCGATACAGAGAGGTTATTTGAATGGCAGCCAAGTATTCAACCACACTCTGGCAGACCTCGCCAAGAGCAAAGCCATCACCTCTTCCATTAGCAAAGAAAAGACCCTAAAGGGCGCCCTCAAGATAAGCCTGCAGTCTCATTTCAAAATGGCGGTGAAAAGCAGGTAAGTGTTCCTTCATAATGACTTTCAGATATAGTCTAAAAATTTCACTCACAAGAATTTCAGTATAATGTAACCATGAAATTATTGAAAGGTTAAATCAACAAATTATAAGTAAATCGCTATGTATATAACCAAATGAAAATGTATGTATATGAATTATTGGTATAGGTATAGCCATCAATAATTTTCTGAATGCAAATTTTATTTTTCTAAATTCCCATATAAGATTTTTATAAACCATCCCTTTTCTAGAGACCTGATGCCTCTCTTCGACAAACTGACTATGGCTGATGTACAGAGAGTCTTTGAAAAGTACTTCAAGCGACTGGTTACTCCTGATGAATCTTTCACCCTGATTATCTGCCCTGCTTCTCAAGATAGAGAAATAGAAAATCAAATGAAGAGGTAAATGTAGGAAAAGTATAAACAGATAGGAGCAACAGGGATAGGGATAGCGAAAATATTTTAATAAACGAATAAGTATTTGATTCATAAAATGTGTGGTAGATATATCTGAACTGGTGAACTGTCGACAAATCTAGTCTGCAACTGCTCAATCCTTAGGAATATATTTAGTTATAATTTCAAATAAACTAAATATATGATATTTCTTATTTGGCTTATATATTAGAATAAGAATTCAATTTTTATAAGAATTCAATATTTCAATTATTTAATACAAGTTTTTCTGTAAAAAATATATATGCTACATAATTTCGTAACTCGAATAGAAATTCCTAAAGATCAGATTGACAGGTCACTTTCACACCCAACTCACATTCGGACACTCAACTGTGAGTGTCCGAATACTGTGACGCTCTCCTAATAATTAAATTTCTGTTTCAGTTTGGGCATTAGAGCTGTGACTACAACTGGAGCAGTACTTCGAACTGATGGTTCATACCACTATTACCAAAAACATAACTGATGGTTCTTACCACTACTACCAAACACATAACTGATGGTTCATACTACTACTATCAAACACATAACTGATGGTTCATACTACTACTACTACTACTACTACCAAACACATAACTGATGGTTCATACCACTACTACCAAACACATAACTGATGATTTTCGAAGGATTATAGAAGGAGTAATGTTCCAAAACGAAGTTTTTTGGCAAAACTATATTAAATACTATAATGACGTGACTGGAAAATTTGCCATAAGAAAATTCGCCATACGGAATTTCCGCCGTAAGGAATTTTCGTCGTAAGAATTCATTTTAACTAACGATTTAAGAAATCTCAGGCAAATTGAGTGATCATCACAATAATCGCTAGAGTCCTTTTCCAACCCACCTTACCAAGAATGCTTTACTTAATTAAAGAAAATTGACTTGTCTTTTTCCATTTTTACCATGTTTATCATTTTTTATAACGCTACTTGCAGTTATAAAGGATTGTACTAGTGTTTTATGCTTGTCAACTAGCTATGATGTCTTTGATTTTTGTATTAGGTAGGCCCATAGGCTTCAGTTTCAATCACCTCTTCATTTTCCTCTTCCATCCTTGAGTCCAGTCACCGGTGCTTGTGTCCCTATTCGTCACATTCCTTGGTAAGTGACTGCATTCACGGAGTAGCTTTACTGCATTCATGGACATTGTCACCGACGGTGTTAGATGACTTTGTTCATGAAGCCACTTTCCTTTCTGACAGCTTCGTCCAATCCTTTGTACTTAATTTCCTTTTGACGTCAGCGATATATGGCCTTTGGTTCCGAAGCAGACGTTAAACCAACACTAAAATAAATTAAAATAAAATTGAAATCTCACTGAAGGCACTATTCATATATAAATAATCTGCTTTTTCTTTTAATGAAAGTGTTATTGTTGTGGGTCAAGAGTCCTGTTAACCTATTTTAAGTATCCTTGGGAACGTGGGTTGGAAAAGGACCCTAGCAATTATTATGGTGATCATTTTATTTGTCTACGGTTCTTAAGCCGAGAGTTAAAAAAAATTGGCGGTGAAAATTCCTTACGGCGAAATTTCCTGAGGTGAATTTTCTTGCGGCGAAAATTCCTCATACCCTATAATGATATTGAAAAACTAGAAAGCCTTGTAAAATTGCACAGAAAAATGTAATTAGGATTATTAGAAAGATCAAAATATACCCCACTTGGAAGTAAAAGGTATTTCCAAGTATATTGCAGAAATAAAAAGTTTTATCAATCATACCAAATGTGTAAACGTCCTAAGGTAGACTATCCTTAGTTGACTTCAATATATAGCGTTATTTATTTGAAACCCACAGTGACGAAAGACAAGTTTTAAGTGACGAATACAGGGTAAATTTGAATATAAATAATGGTTAGAACTATGTTAGAAGATGTGAAGGTACAGGAAAGAAGAAAGTGTAGTAAGAATACTGTAAATTATGAGGGAAGGAGTGTCATGCTATTTGGAATATTTTTTAGCCAAATTAAAAAAAAGCTTTTTGCCTGCGTACACTCTTATCTCTTGAAAAATTGTTCAGGATCATGTTGTAGCCACTATACAGAGTTCAGGTATCGATGGATCTATTATCATGCAAGGTAGAGCACCCTGTTATAAGGCAAAGAGGTTGATGACTTACTTCAGCGAACGAAATTTTGATATTACGGATTGGCCACCACAATTTCTTTATTTAAATCACATTATAAACATTTGGAAGCTCTTATAGAAAGGATGGTTATGACAAGATATTTCACTAACACTAAAAATTTATCAATGATACTTCATGAAGAATGGTTAAAAATTATTATTTATAACTAATTTGTTTCTAAATGTGCAGCTGTCATCGAAAGCATAAGTTTATCATTTAAATAAACGTAGGGGAGAACCGGATGAGTTCGTACAGCGGGTGAACCCGTACAGGGCCATAACTCAACACCTGTTATGTTCCTACTCGTTGAAACTTTAGTGATCCTATACATTATAGTAGCAATTAGTTTGAAACAAGTTGCAGCCGTGTGAGTTTGTGGTATATTCCTTCGGTGGGAGGTCATATATTTTTAGAACTAAAATGTTATTTTCTCATTACTTGAGCTAAGCCATAGCAATTACAATTTACTATCTAGAAACTTTATATGGAATACTAGTATGCACTAGGATATTCTCTACGTATGTAAACGTTAACAGTTAGTTAAAACTCTTTAATATCTGATGTACACCATTTTGAAAATTAAATGGCGGTGTGGGCTGTCATCGTACAAATATGTACGGGCACTTCCTCCTCTGTACGGTTTCACTCCATTATGTACGAATTCACCTCTATTTATTTTTCATATAGGCCTCGAGTATATACACGTAAAAGAATGAAACAGTTTTCTTCTTGTGATGTGGAACAGGCATATAACGTCTGGGAAAATGGAACAGCAGTACGTAAAGCTGCTAAATTGTATAAAGTTCCTCCGATGACGCTGTAAGATGACACAAAGAGATCCAGAAATGGTTCAGAATTTGATAAGCATAAATTAGAAAAGAAAGCTTTTACCAGCGAAATAGTGAAGGAAGGCGCTTTTCCAGAATATGCTGAGAATAGTTCAAATCATTATCAGTACTTCAAAATACTTTGAATAAGAAATATTTGTTATTGGTTATTTTTTAATATTGCCTATAATAAGATGTGAAAAATAGCTTTATGTATAAATTACCTTATATAATATTTGGGGTTATCAATGCTAATGAATTTATAAAGATATTGAAACAACTCTTTCTCACCCGTAAAATGGAGAGCTTCGACAGTGGTAATTTTTTCATGGGCGCAGCTTTGTCTATTTATCATACTATTTACGTTGAAATTTCTGGGTTACCTCTGGAAGAGATATACCCATATCTTATCGAAACAGTTCCTCGATTTTCAATCATTAGAAATACAAATTCGGAATACATTTCCTTCAATCTGTGGAGAACATAATATTAAGCAACAACATTTGAAGTTAGTTTCAGCCCAAAGCAATCGGGAGGTGTTCTTCGGCTACGCTCGTTATACCGGCATGCAGCAATGACTCCCTTTATTGAATTCAAAAATTGAATTTAGAAATTAAAAATAAATAATAATTGTTGATTTAACTTGCCTAACTGTTTATATTGAATAGCGGTAAGTGTTATACAAGCTGATAGATATCAAATCCAAGGAAGCAAACATTTTTCGTGTAATGCTACATGCAATGTAGTTACTAGGTAGCAATTTTCTATTTATAGATGAAAGAAAAATGAATTGAAAAATAATTTGAAGATTAAAATGAATAAACTCATACGTTCTTTTCAAAATTTGATATACAATGAAATCTGGCGCTGCCCATTTGTAGTTTTGGGTAGTCACTCAATTACTGAATTTTGAATTCACTGTTTCGTATATACACTTAGTCAAAAAATATATGAGAAATACACGTAGCTCTTTGGAATAGTTAGAATAAATATAGAAATTTTATTAAAAGAATGTGATACTAATTTCATATTAATACGACAAAATATAGTTTATAGTCTGAATCTTAATATTGAACAAATTAATATAAAAAAAATGAACAAATTCTTTAATTAGTATTCACTAATTGGCATCTTTTATTTTACAACTTAGAGGCGGTGCTTATCCTATGCAACGTTATCAAATCTCAATATATTGACTGGATACTCCACGGTTTTTGCTTCTAAAAGTTAAAGTGAGCTCGTTTATCTTTTCCGCGATAATACCTACTATACAGCAGCATTGAATGTATCGCAAAACACTATTCTGTGAACTATCATTCAAACACAATTTATTTCATTTCACTATTAAATTAATATGAACAGGTGTAAGACCTAGTAATAATAATTATCTACTATAGTAACTAACTCATCGCTTGATACGGGGACTCGTCTGTCGGTGGCACTTGTGAGAAACTGAAATAAAGATTATTATATTCTCTATATTATTATGAAAATGAAATAAACTAATTTGATATTCGTAGATTAGAACTCCTTTTAATTTTTTAAGGTACTTGATATTTACATTTCTAAATTTTGTAGGTGTTTAGAACCAAAGGCCATATCGCTGACGTCTAAAGGATATCAAATACAAAATGACCTATCAACGTCGGTGGCAAATCTCATGAATGCAGAAAAGCTACTCAGTGAATGCAGTCACTTACTAAGGTATGTGACGAAAAGGGACAGGGGGCTGCACTCACGGATGGAAGAGGAAAATGAAGAGGTGATAGTAAATGGAGCCTACAATTATTAAGTCTGCCTAACACAAAATCTAAGACCTCGTAGTTGAAACGTGAAAATGTAGACAGTGAAACGTGAAATATTTTGAACCGTTGGTATCATGAGATAGGTAGCAGATGACATTTGGAATTTTTTTGTATTCTGGCTCAAACCTTCCATAGATTTAAAATGTTTAATGTATTTATTTAGAAATGAATAAAACATACTCAATGTATTAGTGATTTAAATTTATTTTTGTTAAGTATTATTTTGAATGAGTATGTTTCGTAATACAATGATAAAAAAAGTATATATTATCTATATAGGCTGCTAATTTTCGTTTTTTTCTCAGGGTCATTTAACTCTGCTTCGTTACATAATATTACTATATAATGGACATCACAAGCAGAATTTACAATATATTACAAAAATATGAAATCTACATAGCGTACAATGAGCAGACGATTAGTTGGTATATTCTAGAATCTATTAAAAGTTCAACATCATTATTGTATTTGGCATATATGATAATGTAACAGCATCATGAAAGCGTAACCCTAAGTATCTACATGGAGACTATATATCAAGGCAATAAGCAGTTTGTAAATATTAGGACTAAAGTAGGTATGGACGAAAATATTCAATATCTCATTCTACATGGAATTGATAAATCCATGCCAGTAATTAATCCCAGTGACCCATTATCTGTATCTTAAGTTTTAAACTGATCATCACTTATCATTTGTATCAAGAAACACAAAATTTTATTCTCAGAAATAGTCATTTAATCATTACAGAATTGAATTTCAGTGTTTTGATAATTGGTCTTAGGTGGTACGTTAATTTTTGACTGAAATAACAAGAACCGACAGTATTGTTAAAAGAAGTGTCATTTCTTCTTATCATTTGAAGTTAAACGAAAATTTAGCTTTAAACTTTGAGCGGAACTAGTAAAGATAATGATATTATTATCTATCTCTTTGGTATGGTACCTAGAACATTTTGGCATCAAGTTATCAAGACGATTTTTATAAAGAGATCAACACTTATAAAATTCAAACTGAACTGTTTAAGCCTAAAACTAATATACAATCAAGTTTAAATATCTAAAAACACATAATGGACACACAATGGAATAGGAAAGTAGCCTCACTACATCGAATATTATTCATACAATCGACACTGGGGACGTAACAAGTTGCCGCTCTACGACTGGTCTAGACTCTAGAGTCTAGATAGTTAATCCGCATACGGTTGCTCATCTTTAACTTTGCTGATGTGCCACATCTACAGATTGCTGTCCCAAAATAAGGCCACCCTCCACGTACGGATTAACATGTCTACCGTGCCGAAGAGTACTGAATTCTGATTGGTCTATTCAGTTGATGCCACAGCACCAACTGAAAAGTTCGTACCCTGTGTAGTCAGACTACTCATACTGTAGCAATGAATGCAAAATTGACCAAACGGTTTATTTCAAAATTTCCTCTCCCTCGGATCTTTTTAGATATAATGATAACCATGGAAACTTATTTCTAAAAGGCTTATGATAAGGCGGTAAAATATCAAGATTGCTTGCACGACCAAATAGCTCGAAAAGATTATAAAAATCCAAGATAGGAATAACCAAAATCAAGTTTCCTGGTTATTTTTCGATCCTGGTCAAGTTTTTTAGAAGTAATTGCATATAAGATTTTCATATACCTATTATAATACGTAATTGTGATATTTTAAGTTGATGAAAACAATAATGACTTATAATCAACAGAAGCCACAGGTATTATCAAAGTTTGAAATAGGTTTAATTGAAGAATGCAAATCTATACTCTCCTCTAAGCAAAATCGAATCAATATATAATTATATAAGCCATTAATAGAGATGAATAACTACAGAAGGCATAATATTAAAGATTATATCATATAAGATGGAATGTTAATAAATTAGATAATTGGATAAACATAGACGATTAAAATGATACTGTGATATACATATCATAATTACCACCTCTCTACGATCATAATAATAACCATTATTGATAGAAAACTAATATCAAGCTACTTCGTAAAATCCAACCAGGCATGGGATTCTTGAGCAATAACGAGAAACAGATTACAGTGTACACAAGCAATAGATTAAACATATAAAAATAACAAATATTACAATATATAGATATATAAAATAACAACATACGTTGACAGAGGACAATTAATATTAATAGCTGTGACTTTCCTAACCTATTTATTCTTGAAAAATATCAACTCATGCGAAACCAAGTCGATAGTTGATAGATTATTATAGTTAACAGAGCTATATGTATATAAGTTAGAATAATATTCAGTTAGATTGATTGATTTGTAATCTCATAAACAAAGATTGGACTTTCAACGCCATTTTGACTTCACCGATTCAGATTTTTCTGTCTTCGTTATTGAATTTTTCAAACTCATTTCTGAATATCAATCGAACTCAAAATTGCGATCAAAATAGCCAATAATGGAGCCTTAGATACTAAGAATCCCAAATAGTTCCCCAATTCTTAACTTTGGATGGATGATTACCTAATTGGTCATATTTTGCTAGAGGATAACCTAGTGTTACTGGAGTGGACTGTTTAGAAACAGATCCTTCTTCAAATGAGCTGAAAAGATGAATTCTGTTCATAGATGCACCACAAATGCATAAAGGGATAGGAGCTATTAACGGATCCTGTATCGCGTTAGTTGCCGGTCCATTCGATTTACAGTTGGTACGTGAACATTTCAAAATGCTGTTCATGGTTTGAGGATATGGAAACTTCTCATTTTGTTGACTACATTCAGACATAGAGGAGGAGTCCTGACTGTCGAATTCTCCCAATAAATCTGCCAAGGGTGCTTGTGGAATCTTTTTGTACAGTATTGGAGATGAGGTAACTGGATTGGTAAAAGGAGAGGCAAATGATCGAGGACTTTCTGCAGACGTTGTGGTATTAATGGAAAGAGGAGGTGGTGATATCAATTTTCTTCTCGGTTCGTCAGAACAACTTTCCGAAAGTAGTTGTTCCGCTTCAGGATCTTTATTTTTCAGAATGGATTTTCTTGGCGAATCACGATCTTTCAATCGAAATTTGATGCCATCATCTCCTGAGGGAAAATAAGAGAGATTACAAATATGTGTGAACAACTCCCTAGTTTTCTCACCGGAGACATCTGTTTAGTAAATACCAAAGGGATAGAATTAAATAATTAGCCGTGATACTCAGGCGCAGTGGACTCGATGGCTTTCGGTATGCCTCCCTATATCCACATGCCTGCTAATCAACTGCGTCTATTTCTAACTGGGTAAGGTCCATCTCCCGTGATAGTTGAATCGAGAATGTCATTTACGAATGTATTGTATTGTAAGTATCGGCATTCGAATAAAAGAAAGTTTTTGAACAGATTCCAACTATAACATAAATGAATATTGTTCTGGCTGCTGAATAAAATAAAATAAAAATACGAATCTATTTTCTATAGAATATTAATAAAGTTGACAAAATAGAAAGCATAGCGTTAATTAAGTAGTAAAAGTATAACTGTTTTCTGCAGATAAATTAATTTTATCTATTATTTTACGACATATACAAATAGTGAAACAAAAAAAGTCTTCAATTGCTCTATACCATGATGTACAAGCAACAACCAAATGAATATTAGGAATATTTAAAGGTGGTAACTATTTATATAGAGAATATTATGTGTAAAGCAATATAAATTAAATTATATACATATAGTAGAAGAGATATATCATATATATACAGACCTTCTTCACTCATATCTAATTCTCCAATAGATGATTGGTCCCATCTGCCCCTCTCCACAGTCTCAAAGAACTTGAGGAAAGGACGCGGCATCGTCTGTGAACCGTAGAAGAATGAAATATTTCGTTGAACGAAAATATATCAAATGTAATATTAGAGTACTATATAAGGACTGGAAAAGTAAGAATATGATATATAATGTAAAAATATGATGGAGAATGAAAATATATGATAGAGAATATGAAAATATGATAGAGAATTTTAAAATATGATGGAGATAGTAATAATGACTTCAAGCCTTGTGTATGATAATTCTTTTAAAAATTTAACATCATCTGGCCTAATTTTCTAACTATTCCATTACCTATATTTATACTATCCAATTGTGTGTGAGCTTGTGAGTACGTCTTCATCTACTCAGATTGATTTCAATTAAAGTAATCACATGAATGAGCTTCCTGACTTACCTCTTGAAACCTGGCACGACGATGTTTAGGCATGGGGGAATTTTGAGCGGTTGATCGACCACTGCCTAAAAGAGCGTCAGTACTTTTCGCGTCATCGAATGAAGAATCTGAATGATAAGTTTGACTCTGAAGAGCTCGAAACCTAGGTGAATTTCTCATTGTGGGTGAACTGGCTGCTGGTTCTTTCTTACTAGACTGTATTTTTATCTTGTCGGAAGAATTCAAATTTATACTAGAGTCGTTACTGTCAATGCTTCTACCAAAAGCTGGAAATCCAAATACTGCTCCGAGGATCTGATTGGGAAGATTTGGAATACAATATTTTAAACCTTGAACTTTATATTTATTTCATTATAAAGTAAATTAATTTCGAGTGTCAGAAAAAAAAAAAAAAAAACTCTGAAAGGTTTAATATTTAATCACGTTTCATCAATTTTCTGAGGCTACTTTTCATTAATCCTTTTAATAGAGTAATCGAAAATGTTCGGGCATTTGTTGAATTTCCTTTTATGTACAATTATACATATATTATCTATGAAATAAATACATTGAATTTCGTGCTAATATATTTATAAAATACAACATTTACCTCAAAAGGTTTAATATAACATTATGTATCAGTTTTGATGATGTTTCGAAATCTTATAGTTAATGTATAAATAACTTACCACAATTATACGTTATTTTAATTGCATGCTAGTTGAGTTTTGAAGAAAGATTACTTCATTTTGGTCAGGACTTTCATGCCAAGCTTCCTAGGAGGATAAGGTTCTAAAGAATATCCATGCAGTTATAAAATGAGAGTTCTAGTCTGAATTAACCCGTACATGGAGGGTGGCCTTATATTGGGACAGTAATCTGGATACAGGCAGGTTGCGAGCAGCCGTGTACGGGTTAAGTAGTTAATGGTTTCCTACGTGGTAGCTACTGTAATTAAATATGCAAGCCTTTATTATACTAAATGGTATTCTGACATCAAAATAACACCATGCTAATATTTATTCAAAGAAAAAACTATTTATCGATTATTGTATTCAAACATTTAAAAATTAAAAAAAAATCGGGGCAGAAATTATAATTCTTTGACATTTGTTCTTCATTCATTAGGATGTTCAATTCTTTTTGGTAAATCAGGAAGAGCATTAAGCCATCCAGAATATGGAATGTTATTTCAAGACCGCATTATAATTACCGGATGATCCTGCTTTTATTACTCCCAGATTTTATGAAAGCTGGAATAATTACGAAGAACTTCTCGAAGTTATTACAGTACGTTTAAATAGAAAACGGAGACCATTTTTTGAGTGATTATTTCACGGTAACTACAGTAAACATCTTTAGTCTTTGTAACAGAAAGAACAGAGCTTTTATCAACTGATTCTGGTAACAAATACCGCAATACCATTGTCTTCTATTCCAACTCAAAGAAAATGAATTGGTTAAAGAAATAAAACTGTATAATAACTTCGTGTCATGTCTTGGTCTTACTACCATTTGAAATAAGTCTGAATCGTGATTTTAGTAATAAAAGTGGATCCTTCCTGTAGTGAATTTTAGAAAATGTTCCTTGGTTGCAGCGTATTGAACATTTTTTTATTTTAGTTTATAACAAAATAGCAGTGAACAGAAATGTATCAAAAAGCAGTTTTTTACATTTTTTTTATCTCCCAACTAATTGTCATCGAAAATAAATTTTAATGAATCGTGCATATGAATATTTTAGGTAATAAAAGCACTAAATTTTGAACCCATGTTGTCATTCCATAAGATATTTTAATCATTCAATTGATAATTGCAGAGTGGAAGCAGAAAACTTACAGGAGTTTGAAGATAACTGGGACTAGTAGTGTCCGATTTATCAACAAATTTATCGCTCATTGAAGATTTCTGAGGTGATTCAATAGAAGATGCATCAACCTTCTCAGTGACTTGGTACTTTGGCATATCCTCAACCATTAGGGCGGCCTCTCGCTCGGGATTCCTGACTATCGGGGGCTGTTTGTTGGCGTCTCTATGGTGCTCGTGGTTCCTAAAGCAGCCTGTGCCTGTGTTACCAGCTCTGGCCACCTCCTCCCCTTGTAGGGAATTGACATCAGCTTGGGACATGTTGTGACCTGAATAGCAAAAAGTTAAATTTCAGTTATGAAGTTTTATAATATAATAGAAAGTTTTTATATCTTTAATTTAGTATCGTGATTCGTGATATATAATATAAGTCGAAACTCTTTGTATATCTTCGGAAACTCTGATAATTCGATAGCCATTCGTCACCTGTGTCCACGATGACGTCAATGAGATCCATGGACTTAGCAAAAGCATCTCTCAAGTTGACATGATGGAAGGAGACGATAGAACCCTCTCTTTTGGCTTTCTCAAGAGCTTCTCTCCTCTTCAAGGCTTTCTCCCTTCTCATTTGATTTTTGTAGAACTCCGCAAAATTGTTCACAATGATTGGAATTGGCAAGGCTACCACTAGAACTCCACAAATACAACATACAGCTCCTATAACTTTCCCTAATGGCGTTTTGGGATATATGTCTCCGTAGCCAACTGTAGTCATGGTGATCCCCGCCCACCAAAAAGCTTCTGGAATGCTACTAAATTGAGGATTATCTTCCTTTTCGGCAAAGAAACACAAACTAGAAAATACTAAAACACCCATAGCTAAAAATAACATTAACAATCCTAATTCCTTATACGAATTCTTCAAAGTGAAACCTAAACTCTGCAAACCTGTGGAGTGCCTAGCGAGTTTCAAAATTCTAAGAATTCTCATAATTCTAAAGATTTGAACAACTCTCCTAACATCATCAAATTGGTCAGTGTGTTTATTTGATTCTATCAAGAAAAGCGAAATGAAATAAGGCAATATTGCTAGTAAATCTATAACATTCATGGCACCTTTGAAGAACCGCCATTTGTTAGGACTCGCAGCGATTCTCAATAGATACTCGATTGTGAACCAAGTGATGCACACCGCTTCCACTTTCTCCAAATTTTCATTGTCTGTATGTTTATCCTTTCGAAACAAAGGTACTGTGTTCATTACTAAAGCCACAGTTGATATAACGATAAAGATGACTGAGATGATCGCAACTACCTGTGAAAAGTTACTCATTATTGAAAAAGGAATGCAAATTTATTATAACAAATATTCCCATCAGATGTTATATTAGTTACCCTAGCTGAAAATGAAGACTGAGGTTTTTCCATGAGATCCCAAATCAATCTTTTGTAAGGAGCGCAGTAACCATCGCCAAAGTCTTCCTCTTCTCTTTGTTTCAGAGATTCAGCCTCCTTCCTCATCTCTTCGTGGACATGTTCTTTCCTCTGATGGTACTTATGTTGACAGCAAGACTCCAAATACAGTTCGTCAATTCCCCAATACTCCAAATCCTCACTGAACGCAAGAACACACATCTCTTCTACCAAGTGAAGTTTGCCCGTTCGGTAGAAATTCAGGATTGAAGCAAATGATTTTGGATGTCTATCGAAATAGTACTCGTTCTCCAGCAAAGAATAGTCGTCACAGAGCTCCATGATTGCCTCGTGGGTGTTGCATTCTCTCACTCGACCCAATCTTGTGTGTGGAAGTCTCTCCAGAGTTCTCCACAAGACCTCATGCTGTATGCCTCCAACATTAAGGATAACTCTTCTGTTTAGAGCCTGAAAGAACCATTTCCAAATGATTTGAAATAATATGATTGCATACACTCAAATATATTACCCAACTTGTAATCCAAATAATATACAATTTCCAAAAGGCTTACTAATATTTTGAACACAAAATATTTCCCTAGCTATATTTCAGAATATTTCTTCATCTCATTCTACCTTATAGCGCATGATAACATAAGGATCTGGAGGAAGGTTGAGACTAAGCCTCTCGTGGAGTTTCTCGAGGGCGTCATCCCTTTCGATACTCTCCTGTATCTCATCCTCCCATCTTACCCCCAGGGGGACAGATGCCCCGTCACTGGTAGGGTGACTCGCACCAGTAATGCCTTCCCCCGCCATCTTCTGCACTATCTGGCAACCTTTCACTCCTCACCATTCAACCTGTGGGAATGGATGAAACTGAAGTTATTTTGAAAACAGTATTCTAATATATAGAAAATAACGTTTTAATTCAATGGTGTCCCCTCTTAATATCCAATGATCCTACAAAAATGAATTATTCATACAATATATATGTATAAATGTTTAATTGTAACAAGATTTTATTAATTGTTGATAGTTAAAATCTGAGCTATTATTATTAAAATAGTTAGTGTTACAGGCACATTTTCTTTCGCTAATAACTCGTTGGAAGAAAACTGTCGCTCTATGACAATAGTGAAATCATATACTAATATATATTTGTATTTAGAGTTCATATTTTGACGAAATAATATTCAATTAGTAATTTGGTTTAAGTTAGAAAATGGTCAGGGCCTCTAGGGTATATTTTGAATTACTAGACAGTTTCACATTTTCGATCATATAATAAAAAAAATGAATAAGAATTATAAATAAACTGGTTATTTCAATGGTATCTGTGATATCTACAGGTAGATGTCATATCAATTTATTTATAATTTTTTTTTTTTTTTTTTTCTCACTGATCGAAAAATGAAATCTTCCACTATCTTGCAACATGCCCTAGTGTTGATTATAAGGACTTCATAATAAATCAAGTATTTTACAGATCACGACTAAAGTCCTGTCCAATTCTTGACATCGAACTCATTAAGTTTCCGGACATTATATTTGAACCAAACAGGTACATCTGATTGAGTTAGGAACAGCATTTATTCCATTTGAATATTACTCTCTTGAATAGATATAACCTTCTATTTGAAAGCTTGAAACATTAAATTGTATACTGTTAAGATCACCCTATATACTAATACACGGAGTGTATTTGTCTGTTGGTTGGTTGGAAGAAAATGATCACGGTTTAACATTTAATATATGAGTCAATTTCATAACCAAAATAAGTCTCCTGATAACAGAAAAATCCAGATACCAGAATAATCTGAATAGCAGAAAAAAATACGAAATACGAGACAATTCAAGATACAAAATGAACTGGGATTACAAAAAAATGGTATTTAAAAAACCCCAGCATTAAATTATACATTTTTCAAAAATATTCGAAATTAATGTAAAAAAATAATTAACATTTAATATACGATTTAATTCCATGACCAAAATAATTGTTCGGATAACACAAATCCGCATATCAGAAAAATCAGAGATTTAAGTATAACCATATACATATGTAGCACCGACAGTTAGGTTAAATAATAGAGCATAAAGGGTGAGGTATAAGTTAAATATTATATATGTATGAAAAAGTGAAAATTTTAATAGTCCAAGATCTATTCGAGACGTATTTATTACCAGGATCTACTGTATTAACGTAATTGCAGACCATTGCTACTGTAATAACAAAATAACACTTCTTTTTTGTTTCTATGTCACAAATTGTTTTATGGGCTCAATTGCTCCAGGTCCAATTGTCTTGGGTCCAATTGTCGGCAGCCCCAATTGTTCGAGCCTAACTTTACGATGTATGATACATTTCAACATACTTATTAATTAAGAAATTGGTCACGTTCACAGAGGTAAAATTCCTTTGCTTCTTTGATTGACAAGAAGAAAATTCCTGATGTAGGTACTCAAATTATTAAGTAAAATACAAATTAGAGTCATGCTTTCTATATAATTACTTAGCAAATCTGCTAAAGGAATGAAGGTAATGAAATGACTTCACTGTAAGCCACAATATGATTTATGGGAGTCCGTTAACTCGATGAAGTCCACTGACTTGAAAACTATTTGATAATAAGTAGGATATAAACTGAAGCTCAGTTCTTCACACAAGATGTAAGTCTAAGATATTCAGGAGATATTCTGTTTGGAATAACAAAATGAATTGAATTTGGTATGCATGTTAGGTAGGATATCTGATAGAGTGTTATATCCTCATGAAAAGTCCTAGTAGAATATATAGGACTTGAGACACACGTGTCTTCTTAGGGTCTATTCCGGTATACTCTAAGCATATGAAGAAAAAGAATAGAGAAGGTGATTGAAGAACAAATCCCATTAAGGTTGATTAATGGGACGACAAAGTTACCTTTTCTGGCTCACTCGTTAGGGTTGTAGACCTTACTATATTATTAGGTACTGAAGTATATCATTAGGGTTGTAGACCATACAATATTATTAGGTACTGAGGTAGATCATTAGGGTTGTAGATAATACTACATTATTAGGTACTGAAGTAGATCATTAGGGTTGTAGACCATACTATATTATTAGGTACTGAAGTAGATCATTAGGGTTGTAGACCATACTATATTATTAGGGTACTGAAGTAGATCATTAGGGTTGTAGACCATTCTACATTATTAGGTACTGAAGTAGATCATTAGGGTTGTAGACCATTCTACATTATTAGGTACTGAAGTAGATCATTAGGGTTGTAGACCATACTACATCATTAGGTTACTGAAGTATATCAATAGGGTTGTAGACCATACTACATCATTAGGGTACTGAAGTATATCATTAGGGTTGTAGACCATACTACATCATTAGGGTACTGAAGTAGATCATTAGGGTTGTAAACCATACTACATCATTAGGGTACTGAAGTAGATCATTAGGGTTGTAGACCATACTACATCATTAGGGTACTGAAGTAGATCATTAGGGTTGTAGACCATACTACATCATCAGGGTACTGAAGTAGATCATTAGGGTTGTAGACCATACTACATCATTAGGGTACTGAAGTAGATCAATAGGGTTGTAGACGATACTACATCATTAGGGTACTGGATTATCTTGGTTTTTACTTTATTTGTTTTATGATTCAATAATAAATCATTTCACGTACATTAAACTCATAAATAAATAGTTATAACACTGATTGAATTAAAGTTTTTATAATTATTAATTACTATGGTAAATATTTATTCTTTCACAAAGAAATAGAACGTTTTATACAGTTATATATGTAGACTGTAACATATAAAATAATTATCTCCTTGGCTGCATGGTACAATTTAAATTTATTTTCCAATACAGGCAAAGGAATTTCATTGAATGTTGTGCAATCTATACAAAATAGTCTATAAAAAGCGGTACTGTTTGAAAGCACCCCTATGAAAATTGGGAAATATAATGGCGTATATTATTAATCATAATCGGTTTTCCTTTAATATTTATGAATTCAATTTAATCTCATGAAGTTTAGGTGTAAATTTATATAATTTCAAATAGAATGTTATTAACTTATTATATATATTAACATTCCAACGTTTTATTGTCGTACCTAACCGAAGCACTAGTTGAAATAACAATAATTCCAATATTGACAGCCAAGTAACGCAAGTATCCAATAATCATTGGGCTTCTGAATAATTCTAGACGACGACTTCTGTGCGTTTCATACCTCATGGAAAATCGATGAGTTGGTCATGCAATAATGGTAAGTATATTAGCATAGGGTATATACAGCACAAAACAAAGTATGCTTTGATATATCTATGTGGGAAGAGTATGTTTTGATATATCTATGTGGGAAGAGTATGCTTTGATATATCTATGTGGGAAGAGTATGCTTTGATATATCTATGTGGGAAGAGTATGCTTTGATATATCTATGTGGGAAGAGTATGCTTTGATATATCTATGTGGGAAGAGTATGCTTTGATATATCTATGTGGGAAGAGTATGCTTTGATATATCTATGTGGGAAGAGTATGCTTTGATATATCTATGTGGAAGGAGTATGCTTTGATATATCTATGTGGGAAGAGTATGCTTTGATATATCTATGTGGGAAGAGTATGCTTTGATATATCTATGTGGGAAGAGTATGCTTTGATATATCTATGTGGGAAGAGTATGCTTTGATATATCTATGTGGGAAGAGTATGCTTTGATATATCTATGTGGGAAGAGTATGCTTTGATATATCTATATGGGAAGAGTATGCTTTGATATATCTATGTGGGAAGAGTATGCTTTGATATATCTATGTGGGAAGAGTTTGCTTTGATATATCTATATGGAAGGAGTATGCTTTGATATATCTATGTGGGAAGAGTATGCTTTGATATATCTATGTGGGAAGAGTGTGCTTTGATATATCTATGTGGAAGGAGTATGCTTTGATATATCTATGTGGGAAGAGTTTGCTTTGATATATCTATGTGGGAAGAGTATGCTTTGATATATCTATGTGGAAGGAGTATGCTTTGATATATCTATGTGGGAAGAGTATGCTTTGATATATCTATGTGGGAAGAGTATGCTTTGATATATCTATGTGGAAAGAGTATGCTTTGATATATCTATGTGGAAGGAGTATGCTTTGATATATCTATGTGGAAGGAGTATGCTTTGATATATCTATGTGGGAAGAGTATGCTTTGATATATCTATGTGGGAAGAGTATGCTTTGATATATCTATGTGGGAAGAGTATGCTTTGATATATCTATGTGGGAAGAGTATGCTTTGATATATCTATGTGGAAGGAGTATGCTTTGATATATCTATGTGGGAAGAGTATGCTTTGATATATCTATGTGGGAAGAGTATGCTTTGATATATCTATGTGGGAAGAGTATGCTTTGATATATCTATGTGGGAAGAGTATGCTTTGATATATCTATGTGGGAAGAGTATGCTTTGATATATCTATGTGGGAAGAGTATGCTTTGATATATCTATGTGGGAAGAGTATGCTTTGATATATCTATGTGGGAAGAGTATGCTTTGATATATCTATGTGGGAAGAGTATGCTTTGATATATCTATGTGGGAAGAGTATGCTTTGATATATCTATGTGGGAAGAGTATGCTTTGATATATCTATGTGGGAAGAGTATGCTTTGATATATCTATGTGGGAAGAGTATGCTTTGATATATCTATGTGGGAAGAGTATGCTTTGATATATCTATATGGGAAGAGTATGCTTTGATATATCTATGTGGGAAGAGTATGCTTTGATATATCTATGTGGGAAGAGTATGCTTTGATATATCTATGTGGGAAGAGTATGCTTTGATATATCTATGTGGGAAGAGTATGCTTTGATATATCTATGTGGGAAGAGTGTGCTTTGATATATCTATGTGGAAGGAGTATGCTTTGATATATCTATGTGGGAAGAGTTTGCTTTGATATATCTATGTGGAAGGAGTATGCTTTGATATATCTATGTGGGAAGAGTATGCTTTGATATATCTATGTGGAAGGAGCATGCTTTGATATATCTATGTGGGAAGAGTTTGCTTTGATATATCTATGTGGGAAGAGTATGCTTTGATATATCTATGTGGAAAGAGTATGCTTTGATATATCTATGTGGAAGGAGTATGCTTTGATATATCTATGTGGGAAGAGTATGCTTTGATATATCTATATGGGAAGAGTATGCTTTGATATATCTATGTGGAAGGAGTATGCTTTGATATATCTATGTGGGAAGAGTATGCTTTGATATATCTATGTGGGGAGAGTATGCTTTGATATATCTATGTGGAAAGAGTATGCTTTGATATATCTATGTGGAAGGAGTATGCTTTGATATATCTATGTGGAAGGAGTATGCTTTGATATATCTATGTGGGAAGAGTATGCTTTGATATATCTATGTGGGAAGAGTATGCTTTGATATATCTATGTGGGAAGAGTATGCTTTGATATATCTATGTGGGAAGAGTATGCTTTGATATATCTATGTGGAAGGAGTATGCTTTGATATATATATGTGGGAAGAGTATGCTTTGATATATCTATGTGGGAAGAGTATGCTTTGATATATCTATGTGGGAAGAGTATGCTTTGATATATCTATGTGGGAAGAGTATGCTTTGATATATCTATGTGGGAAGAGTATGCTTTGATATATCTATGTGGGAAGAGTATGCTTTGATATATCTATGTGGGAAGAGTATGCTTTGATATATCTATGTGGGAAGAGTATGCTTTGATATATCTATGTGGGAAGAGTATGCTTTGATATATCTATGTGGGAAGAGTATGCTTTGATATATCTATGTGGGAAGAGTATGCTTTGATATATCTATGTGGGAAGAGTATGCTTTGATATATCTATGTGGGAAGAGTATGCTTTGATATATCTATGTGGGAAGAGTATGCTTTGATATATCTATATGGGAAGAGTATGCTTTGATATATCTATGTGGGAAGAGTATGCTTTGATATATCTATGTGGGAAGAGTATGCTTTGATATATCTATGTGGGAAGAGTATGCTTTGATATATCTATGTGGGAAGAGTATGCTTTGATATATCTATGTGGGAAGAGTGTGCTTTGATATATCTATGTGGAAGGAGTATGCTTTGATATATCTATGTGGGAAGAGTTTGCTTTGATATATCTATGTGGAAGGAGTATGCTTTGATATATCTATGTGGGAAGAGTATGCTTTGATATATCTATGTGGAAGGAGTATGCTTTGATATATCTATGTGGGAAGAGTTTGCTTTGATATATCTATGTGGGAAGAGTATGCTTTGATATATCTATGTGGAAAGAGTATGCTTTGATATATCTATGTGGAAGGAGTATGCTTTGATATATCTATGTGGGAAGAGTATGCTTTGATATATCTATATGGGAAGAGTATGCTTTGATATATCTATGTGGAAGGAGTATGCTTTGATATATCTATGTGGGAAGAGTATGCTTTGATATATCTATGTGGGAAGAGTATGCTTTGATATATCTATGTGGAAAGAGTTTGCTTTGATATATCTATGTGGGAAGAGTTTGCTTTGATATATCTATGTGGGAAGAGTATGCTTTGATATATCTATGTGGGAAGAGTATGCTTTGATATATCTATGTATATGAACGATTTCTTTTTAATTTAAGGATAATACCATAAGAACCAACTAAAGATTATAATTAATTAGCTAGAATGAATGTATATATAATTATATAAATTAACTATATAATTAGACTAAGAATATTGAAGTCAAGATGGATACAATATATTATCTAAGGAGTATATGTAATATAATAATATGTTGGATGAACTCATTATATCAAATAGATAAAATAAATATCATTAAATAGATTGATATTATTATTACAATAGAAACTGTATAGAGAGGAAAACTAATTTTATTTGTGGCAGTTTCATTGCGACGGTCACAATAATACAAACAATTAAATAAATCATATTATATTTTGGTTCTTGATAAATAAAAATATGATTTTTATTTAATAGGTATATATTACACTATTTACTAATACACAAGGATGGTTGCTTTAGCACTTTAATGTCCAAGTGATTGTATGTCTAAAATTTAGGAATACTGAAACACGGTAACAAAAAATACGGAAAACCAAAAATACGGAAAATAGAAAACACGGAAAACAAAAAATACAGAAAGTAGAAAATACGGAAAACCAAAAATACAGAAAATAGAAAATACGGAAAACCAAAAATAGGAGAGCCTGTCATCTATTTATGATAAATAGAACACTTCTACCTTTTTCAAAATAATTTGTCTTTAAAATAACAAAGGAAGTATTTTTTTGTCCTCTATATCATGAGGAAAAAGGTAAAATATGTTATTTTATTATTTTTATTGTATAAATTTCATCTCTTGATTTCATAAAAGGATTTTAGTGTCGAATTCTTTATTCTGAAAGTAAATAATATATATATATATATATTATAAAGCTTTGTTTTGTGGTAGTTTGGTGATATAAAGCTAACATTCGTACCCAGAGGGAAAATATGGTGGTGCCATAGAAGATTATTTTGCTTTTTAAAATTATTACAGAATTTTTTTTTAATATGTAAGAATTATATAAGTAAAATGGATCAAGTGTACTTCAAGGACCCTAAATTTTCAAACTATACCCCAAGTGTAGTTTGAGGGGTGTGCGGAAAGTTCACCGCACTCAATTCTTCGCATGGAAAGTTCACCGCAACTCAATTCACCGCAATTCAATTCACCGCAACTCAATTCACCGTAAAAACAATTTATTACAAAATGTAACAATGATATGAAAAATTATAACAATAATAAGAAACTAAATAGAAATGATGTAAGTTAAATATACAGGCTCGTTTAGGGAATATTAAATGAATATTACTGAAAATATGAAATTGAAATGATATTTTATTTATGAATATATGAAAAAATATATTATTACTGAATTATATATAAGACAATATATTATTACTGAAGGAATTGAAATAATATATTACTACTGAATATATGAAATAATATAAATTAAGAACCAATTGTTGTTTCGACATTAATTTCTTTTTGGGTAGTATTTGGTTATATTGTGCGCGTGGTACATTTCCTTCAGAGGCTCAAGATTCTTTGGTTATATAGATTCTAGTAGATACGTGGCTTGGACGACCAGACAGATGAGGACATTGTAGGTGTCCCAAATATTATTCAGAAATGTGGAATGTATATATTCTTTTTAAAGAAAGTAGACCAAAAGGCTTTCAATGAACAAATGACTTTGGCACATCCAAATATATTGAAATTTTTTGACAATATCAAGCAAGAGCATAAAGCTAACCGAAATCAAAATTGAACAATTAGTTGCTGGTTGGATACCTACCATGGGAAGGAACTTAGGAAGGTCTACACTCAAACTGCTGTTCGTTTACAAAGACTAGCGATAGACTACGATGAAAATTTCGTTGTCCTAGAATATGTACGAGACATTGCACATAATTTAATTTTTAAATTTTTAATTATTATAATGCATTGCTTCCGATTAGTATTTATTTTTCTATTTGTAGTCATTTTATTACCACGGATACTCATGAGGAGTTGTTTTAGACGTAATGTAAAAATTATTTGAATATTTTTTCTATCCATTATAATAAATGCATCCAGTTGTCAAACCTTTTATTAACCTTAATGAAAAAGAAATATCAATAAACATAACTTGAATTGAAATTTACATACCCCGGGCAACACTGATTTATTCCTGGGAAATTAGGGGAATATCCAAGGAATCAATCTTTTTTCCCGGGGATATTCTCTTAATATCCCAGGAAAAATATTTGTTGCCAGGGACATGCGGTGAATTGAGTTGCGAGAACTTTCCATGCGAGAATTGAGTGCGATGAACTTTCCGGCGATGAATTGAGGGCGGTGAACTTTCCTGTAATCAGTTTGAAGACCCCAGTGTTAACCCAAGTGTAGTTTAAGGTGAATTTTTGAATTTATCTATGCTATGGCGTTCTGCATGTTTTGACTGCAATCAAATCGAAATAATTCTTCTACTACGGTGTTCAGAGCAACAACAAAAAAAATGGACAGAGCAACATTCCAAACAGAAAATGATAGCAATATTGGGAAATAATAACAAAATGTTACCCAATATAAGGAAATCGTAACTAATGTGAATGTATAATAATCATTTTAATGAAATAAAATCATATAAGGAAATAGAATCATTATAAGGAAATAAAATCATTCTAAGAAAATAAGGATACTTTAAGGACCCTAAATTTTCAAACTATACCCCAAGTGTAGTTGAAGGACCTCAGTGTGTTAACCCAAGTGTAGTTGAAGGACCCCAGTGTTAACCCTAGTGTAGTTGAAGGACCCCAGTGTTAACCCAAGTGTAGTTTAAGGACCCCAGTGTTAACCCAAGTGTAGTTTAAGGACCCCAGTGTTAACCCAAGTGTAGTTGAAGGACCCCAGTATTAACCCAAGTGTAGTTTAAGGACCCCAGTGTTAACCCAAGTGTAGTTGAAGGACCCCAGTGTTAACCCAAGTGTAGTTTAAGGACCCCAGTATTAACCCAAGTGTAGTTGAAGGACCCCAGTGTTAACCCAAGTGTAGTTTAAGGACCCCAGTGTTAACCCAAGTGTAGTTTAAGGACCCCAGTGTTAACCCAAGTGTAGTTGAAGGACCCCAGTGTTAACCCAAGTGTAGTTTAAGGACCCCAGTGTTAACCCAAGTGTAGTTGAAGGACCCCAGTGTTAACCCAAGTGTAGTTTAAGGACCCCAGTGTTAACCCAAGTGTAGTTTAAGGACCCCAGTGTTAACCCAAGTGTAGTTTAAGGACCCCAGTGTTAAACCAAGTGTAGTTGAAGGACCCCAGTATTAACCCAAGTGTAGTTTAAGGACCCCAGTGTTAACCCAAGTGTAGTTTAAGGACCCCAGTGTTAACCCAAGTGTAGTTTAAGGACCCCAGTATTAACCCAAGTGTAGTTTAAGGACCCCAGTATTAACCCAAGTGTAGTTTAAGGACCCCAGTGTTAACCCAAGTGTAGTTTATAATTCTCCATGACTTTTCTTCTATTGTGAAGTAAAGAAAAAAAAATTTCTAAAAAGAAAATCAATTAGCTATACAATACAAAAAAGAATAATCTTCTTCAATTTCCCTATTCATTAATACCATAAGCATCAATTTTGCTAAGAATGTAATCCATTTTAGAAAATAAATAAATTTGAAAGAAAATTAATCTCTACTCAATTATGATTTACATTCTCTATTCTTCGTACTTCTACTTTTAAAAGAAAAGCAACACGTTAAGTGAGATTATTTCCGAATTATGGAACGATTTCACATTTTCGATCGTAATTTAGAAAGAAAATATAATTTAACATTTTAACTCGTTATTTTAATTGGTATCCATGATACCTCCTGTCATTATGGATACCAATACAAATAACGGGTAAATTATTAAATTAAATACTTTTTCTTGGAGGTCCCCTCTACTCTATTTTTTTATTTCTCTATTCATTAGAACTAAGGTTACTGATTATAAAACTGCAAACCATTTCTAATTTCGGCTCTCTAGTTTTATTATAATATGTAATTTAAGATTTGTTTCCGTTCTTTCTACTACCCCCCTGAATTTCAAGCAAAGAAAAAGCCTGCATGTCCGATAGGCTAACTAGATCCGATAAATTCAAAACAATAACAAAGCTGATTCCAAGATAATGGATATATATAAAGAATACAAGTACCTAATTAAGTATTTCTTACTAATGGTTTCATATATCATAACATTTTTCCTATCTAGAGAACTGTTCATTTTAAAACACTGCATTTGAATAGGTATGTACTATGTATATACGAACGAACATACCTACTCAGTTAGGGGGCCTTTATCTTCTTATGAATCTCAGAATGAAAAAAGTGAAATGTAAATAATTTTCATATAATTAATTGTGAACAGAATACTTGATCGATTTAATTCCTGCTTACTGTTATATGTTATATAACCTTAGCTCTACACATTTAAAGCAATTCCAGATATTTTAAATTCAGAGTTGAGAGAAGAGATCGAAAATGTAGAACAGTTCGAAATTTTGAACCGTTCGAAATGTACAACCATTCGAAATTTTGAACCGTTCGAAATGTAGAAATGTTCGGAATGTAGAAATGTTCGAAATGTAGAACTGTTCCAAATTTAGAACCGTTCGAAATGTAGAACCGTTCGAAATGTACAACCATTCGAAATTTTGAACCGTTCGAAATGTAGAAATGTTCGGAATGTAGAAATGTTCGAAATGTAGAACTGTTCCAAATTTAGAACCGTTCGAAATGTAGAACTGTTCGAAATGTAGAACCGTTCGAAATGTACAACCATTCGAAATTTTGAACCGTTCGAAATGTAGAAATGTTCGGAATGTAGAAATGTTCGAAATGTAGAACTGTTCCAAATTTAGAACCGTTCGAAATGTAGAACTGTTCGAAATGTAGAACCGTTCGAAATGTAGAACTGTTCGAAATGTAGAACCGTTCGAAATGTAGAACTGTTCGGAATGTAGAACCGTTCGAAATGTAGATTTGTTCGAAATGTAGAACCGTTCGAAATGTAGAACCATTCGAAATGTAGAACCGTTCGAAATGTAGAACTGTTCGAAATGTAGAACCGTTCGAAATGTAGAACTGTTCGGAATGTAGAACCGTTCGAAATGTAGAACCATTCTAAATGTAGAACCATTCTAAATGTAGAACCATTCTAAATGTAGAGCAGTTCCCTAATAGTTTCACGTACATTTCTCACGTTAGTACTATAAGTAATTCAAGAGGTTGTATTTTAAGGAATGGTGTACAGTGTAAAGAGAGCTGAACAGTGAATAATAAATACACCAATAGGCGATACGACATGAAAAAAACTGCGTCTACACTTCCGCGTTGTTTGAATATCCATTTATGCCCACGTACTATAAGAAATATGTATTCCACTGCATGAGAATCGCTTTGTTATACTAGTTCTTTGGCGTCGAGTCAATTAACCAATCAGATCAGAGTTCTGTTCGGCACTCATGACGTCTCAGTTCTCTAGACCAATTATAGAGCGGCATTTTGACTACGTCATCAGTGCCAAAGTAAAAATTAGAGTAGTGTACTGAGGTTAAACTTATTTATTTCATTAGAGTGCAAATTCTGTTTACAGGCTTTGAATTTTGTACTTCTCCTGATTGAAAACTGCGACTTCATGAATCCAATGAGTTAAAGTTCAAATCTTTTAATAATTACACATACACTTTGTTGTGTAAAGTAATTAATGTAATAATAAGGGCTTTGAATTATAATGAATTGTGGGATATGAACATTAAAGTGTACTTTTTATAACTTTACATTAAACATTGATTTTAACAAGTCGGTTGGCTATTTGAAGTCATATGGAAATGGTACACACTAATATCAAAGAACTTTTAAATATATTTCGTCACAAAAAGAAAACTAGGTTGAAACTTAATCATTTAACTTTAACTTTGGAATACACTATTTAGTTCTACAAATTATTACCTTAGGTACTCATTTTACTTACAAATATCATCACATATTCAGACAATAATTTCACCTTGAAGGTGTTATTTTATTACTGGAAATAATACACTTAGATATGCAGAGAAACATCCATACATCGATTACCAAGAGTCTAGTACTATCAGAGAAAAGAGTCACTGTGATGATGTACTATCAGAGAAAAAAGTAGAATTAAAACAACCACCAAATTATAATTTTAGCAATGTGACTAGTTTTTAACTGAAGGGCCAGTTCACTTTAATGCTTTGGCTGTGATTTTGTCAGTGTTGACGGAAATAATATATCTTTTTATATATATGTCATGCATATTTATCAACTGTCTATATTTTATATAGTATAAACACTCAATCACCGAATGCTGAGGTACCTACCTACTAGATTATAGAAGGTGGGCAGGTTTTTAAACTAAATTTTCAACATTCAGATTGGGTAATTAATTTCACCTTTATAGGTAACTGTGTGCATTCGGTAATTGAGTAGTTATACCTAACTGTGACATTTGTATTGTCCGTATGTATATCTGTTCTTTATGTGCAATATGTATAAATTTGTAATGATATTTGTGTAGCCACATCAATGTGTAGATGTAAGATATATAACAGTGAATTATTTTAGCTGTATGTGGATTGTGCAGATATATACGGGATGTGGCGTCCTTTGGGCTTTGAACTGTTGTAATTTGGGTTCTTCAACTACGAGGTCTTACATTTTTTTGTGTTAG
>CANNZV010003808.1:0-53894 GCA_947561585.1 Caprella mutica | reverse complement strand
GTCTTCATAGACCTTAAAAGAATTAAAGCATAAATATTTATGAAATAATTTAGGATTAATCCTGAAGAAGCTGCCTGAAGTGAATGAAAGAGAAGGAGGACGTCCCTTAACCCAGAACTGTTGTAAACTGTACCCTGTATTGTTTTTTTATGATGTTTGATTTCAACATTATACAGGGTGGCGCTAAAACAAGGAAACCCATTTTCAAATTAGTTTACAAACTACTAAAGATAAAAAAAATCTAAAATAATATTTTTATTTGTACAGTTTTTTGCATCTTTCATAAAAATCTGTTGAACTTATCTCCGAAATTAAACATCCTGAAGCTAATTGAAAAAATATAAATAAAAAAGGTTTTCACGAGGACGAAAAACACAGAAAGACTTCAGAATAGGTATGATTTATTTCCGTGTGATAGAAGTAAAAATTAAAAAATACTATTTAAAATTCAATTAACCTTTTGTAAATTGACTATTTCATTCATGGAAATATTTCCTCATCACCAATCACGATGTCTTCTACAAAACAAGCATTTCTTTGCAGAAAACATCCTTAAAAATTTAGACTGCGGTAAATCAGTTCTGAGAATTCGAGCCTTGCATCTTCTTGAAAGGATGAAATCTCACATCGTGTTTAACAATTCAGTGAAATGTGTCTTTAGAGATTCATTACTTCTGATTGATATTTTAGGATTCTCAATAAGATGTTCATGAATAAGATTAATGTTTTCATGTGTTCGTTCTGTTCTCCTGCGACCTAATCGCCTTTTGGTTAAAGTGGTTTCTTCAGTTTTGAACTTATTAACAATTGTCAAGATAAACTAATTTGAAAATAGGTTTCCTTTTTTTTGCGCTACCCTGTATAATGTAATATGCCTTAAAGTAAGTGAGATACACAAATAATGAATTATAGTTGGTAAAAAATTTCCCACATTTTCATTTCCTCGTTACAATCTTGAAGAAAATTTATAGTAGAATTTTTTTTTTTTTTGTGAAATTTTGGATAACTTTCAAGTTATTAAAATGAACGCTGAATTCTTTTTTTTTAACTAAGTGACTAAGCAATATAACTTTAATAGTTTTCAAAGAAAGTATATACTCAAGTACCTATACATTCCCTATTTTTCTGGAATATTATCCCCACTTGATTTATAATTGGGTATATATGAATTAAATTTAAACTCATTAATTTGCTATCATTCGCACACAATTGTATGGAATATTTTACTTTAACTATTTGTCATTCAAATGAGAATTCATCTCAAATTTTAGTCAAAGTATATAAATAACTTTTAAAAGAATATAAGACATTAAAAATTAAACTAATTTAATATCGTAAAACATAGATTTCGGTAACTGTCTACGAAGTAAAATTATGTAAATAAAGAGTAGCAGATATTTTTCTAAATCAGAGAGTTTTCTAAATTATGAAAGGATCTCAGAAGCAAACCTACACGCCATTTTTTTCACGAAATGGGATCTTTATTTCTTTGCATGCGTTCTTTCTTGGCAATGTTCTGATGTGGAGCTGAAAGAAAAAGAAGATCTTCGCAGAATAGAAGAAGAAAGGATAGAAGTTCCAAGAGAAGAGGACCAACAAAGGATAAAAGAACGGTAAGATTCCTCTCCGTTTTGGTCGCCTCTTTGAGTGCCCACCATACCTTCTTTTATCCTTTGTTGGTCCTCTTCTCTTGGAACTTCTATCCTTTCTTCTTCTATTCTGCGAAGATCTTCTTTTTCTTTCAGCTCCACATCAGAACATTGCCAAGAAAGAACGCATGCAAAGAAATAAAGATCCCATTTCGTGAAAAAAATGGCGTGTAGGTTCGCTTCTGAGATCCTTTCATAATTTAGAAAACTCTCTGATTTAGAAAAATATCTGCTACTCTTTATTTACATAATTTTACTTCGTAGACAGTATACCGATATCTATGTTTTACAAAATTAAATTAGTTTAATCTTTGATGTCTTATATTCTTTTAAAAGTTATTTATATACTTTGACTAAAATTTGAGATGAATTCTCATCGGAATGACAATATTCCTATATATATATTCCTGGAATATTCTAATGAACATCTATATGAATACATATATAATAATACCTATATTTTCATATTTTAGTTTACATTTGAAGACATCAATTGCATGTTGTCACACACATCACATTTTTCAAAGCATTTCATATTAATTAGGTACCGATGAAGATTAATTTTCCATTGCGTGACGTCATCAATTTGTGTTGAATGCTGTCCTGTACATCATAACTTATTAAATATAAATAGCTATTTAAATCATTATAAATTATGAACATTATAAATATTTAAAGTTATTACGTTAATTATGAAAAGTAAAATATAATGTCACTTCACTGTACTCCTGTTATTGAAACAAAATAATAAATATAAAGTACATATTATGATAATCCACTGAAATTAATTATTATGATTGAAGTAAATTCGCTATTGTTTAATTAGTTATGTCTTAAATATCATCAAATAATGACGCCACCCTCTTCTTTTTCATTCACCACAGACAGCTTCAGGATAGAGCCCCTGAAGATGACGAACCAATGAAGTTCATTTTTATTTTTAGGTCTAGAAAGACCCACAAAAATTATTAATAGAGAGAAGATTGTTTAAATCATGGATTACTTCATTAAGTATCAGATGTTTACTAGTTACAAAAGACTGAACTAATTTTAAATAAACATTTCATGGGTAACTGCAACAAAGATATTACACAAAATTATCTGAGATATGCTATAAAGTTACTTGTTTCCTTTAGGGTAAATGCAGAGTTATCGAACGGATCTACATTTCGAATGTTTAATAAAAGTAAATATTATGTACTATTCATTATTATATTTCTATTTTAATTGGTATAAATGATGACTGCAGATACTTTGCATATGAATTAAAATAAATAAATTTAAATTAATTAAAAGTATTGTTAGTAAATGATTGAATAAAGATATAAATTTTAAAAAAAATCAATGAATGACTGTCAGATTTTCAGAAAAATGCTGACCTGTTTTTCGAATGGAAAATTCGTTCTTTTGATAGGGTAAAGCCACAATTAATTACCAGATGTCAATTAAATACAGAATAATAATTTTAATAAGTTGTTATCAAACTATATTCACTGTGAAGGGAACAGGAATAGAAAAACCATTAGAAACAAATTTGGGAACAAATAAAAATAACGGACCAGGGTCCGTTTACTTCACTTGGTTACATTCTGGTCCGTTATCTTTACTTACTTCATTTTTGGTCCGTTATCTTTACTTACTTCATTTTTGGTCCGTTTTCTTTACTTGGTTAAGCTCTTAATAATGAAACAATAATTGGAATATCGTACAAACAATAATATTAAAGGATTAAAGGATAATTATTTTTCATTTATTTAATTACTTGTTCTTCACAACTTTAAAATGGTCGATCATATTACTACGATGAACTTCAGCCGATATATACACTATAATAATGTATACTCTTTAATATTATCATTTGTAAGGTTGTATATTTTATAAAAATTGAAGGAAATTTATATCAAAACTAATTGAAACTAAGTTGTTTTTCATCAATTCTTTCAATTAGCAAATTTCTGGTCCGTTATCTTTACTTTGGATCAAGTGTACTTTAATGACCCCAAATTTTCAAACTATACCCCAAGTGTATAGTTTAACCCTAATGAGTTTGACGTGTGTTTTCTATGCACACATTTTCTCAATTACTTTATATCTTTCATGTCATTCTTTTAAATTTACTGGCCTTTCTTGACTTTGTTCCTACATGAATAACAAATATATTTTTGTATTCAAAAGTTACATTTTTTTTTTTACGTATCGGTGTAAATCAGCGTAAATCACGTAAATTATGGAATTAATAATTGTACTTAAGTGACGTGTGGCAACATAAAAATACAGTTCCGTTAGGCAATACGCAAGCATTTTCCACTTTTTTGTGTAGTAGAGACAAATGCACGATCTGTGATTGGTTCACACTCCATCCAATCACAGTTCTGCTCTCTCAGTTGCCAATGTCTTATATACTTAAGTATTTATTTCTCCTTATATATTCAATATTTTTACTTGAAATTTGGTACACATTATCTTAATACATATACTAACAACTTGTAAAAAACACAGTACCGTAGATTTATAAATAAGACATGTGTTTTTTTAGCACATAGTCAAACTCTCCCGTTGTTTTTGACAGTCAAACTCATTAGGGTTAAGGGACCCAGTGAGTTTTTGAATGTATCTATTGCTACGGCGTTCTGCATGTCTTGACTGCAATCAAATCGAAATAATTCTTCTACTACGGTGTTCAGAGCGAAAAAAAAGGACAGAGCAACATTCGAAACAGAAATTCTACCTCTACTTGGTGAAGGTCCACTACCGGCCATTGAATGGATGAAGCAAAGACGGATGAAGCAAATCTAGGTAAAATGATAGCAATATTGGGAAATAATAACAAAATGTTACCCAATATAAGGAAATCGTAACTAACATATGAATATATAATAATCATTATAATGAAATAAAATCATTATATGGAAATAAAATAATTATAAGAAAATAAGGATACTTTAAGGACCACAAATTTTCAAACTATACCCCAAGTGTAGTTGAAGGACCCCAGTGTTAACCCAAGTGTAGATTAAGGACCCTTAAACTACACTTGATCCTTTACTGATTCCAAAATATGTTTACTCAATAATGAATATAATGTATTTTTTTCAATAAGCATTACCAATTAATATCTTCATCCGGTTATTAATTTGCTTTAGGTAATTGAGACTTTACTGTATGTTGTCAACCGATAGCTTCGTTAGCTGAATATTATAAATAAATTTTATATTGGAACATTAATAAAATGGCATAGTTACCCTCAACAGATGCAAATAAATTATTCAACTATAAGTTATCTAAATAATTTTTCTTATGTTCTGTTCATACTAAATTTTAGCACATTTAATGCTTTAAAACTAATTAATCAAAATTTAGAGGGATAAATCAATTTAAATATATGTTATAAAGAATAAATGTACAGTTATAATTTTATTTCAGTACCCCCAAATCATAAACTCTGTGCTGCATAACAATTTATCGTTCATACAAACCTCGTAATTAATGATTTACCATGACGGGAAAAAAAACTGCATCAATCGCACAAATAACAAAATATAAATACTATCAACAAGCGGACTGCGGGAGCATTTACTTTGAAATGTGGAGAATTAATATGACGCTATTAAACGTAGTTACGTTACGGGATAACGATTTATCAATTAAGAACAGTTTGATAGGGTAAGTTACGAGGGTGGCGGGCCAATTGATCCCCGGTCATTTGATCCTCCTGATTTACTTGATTAGTCATATGTGCTCGTTATAATAAGTGCGGGGTATACCTGTGCATTTGATTTTACCACTGAATATTTTTTTTGCCGGAATATAAATTTCAAAGCATATATACTGTTACTTATTCGAATCAAATATATTTAATTTCTTGTTAGCTGTTTTTACCGTCATTACTTAGTTTCATTAAAAAAACTTCATCGACTGTTAGGTACATATTTCTACTATATATTAAATAATTAATATATTTACATATAATAAATGAATAGTAGGTGTATGAACGGAAAATATGACTGGGAATCCAATGACCGGGGATCTTTTGACCGGGAATCAAATGGTATGGGGATCTAATGACCGGGGATCTTTTGACCGGGGATCAATTGACCTAGACCCAGTTACGAGTAATCGGACAGTTCCCCATTTATAATTATATGAGAAAAAATCATAATTATAATTTATGATACCTACACTTGTTATGGATGGTATTGGATACCTATTAAAATGTCAAGTTAAAATTTTTAATTATAGTTTTTCCCTATAAGATCGATAACGTAGAACTGTTTGATAACTCGGATATTACCCTAGACACAAAACTTGATTGGATAGCTATTAAATAAAATATTGATTAAAAAGAACTAAAACTTGCATGCAATGTACTTTTTTTTGTTACAGTTACCCATCTAATGTTAATTGACCTGTGCTCAGTCTTCAGTAGCTAGTACACATTTAAACAAAGAGGTGCACCGAACTGCGAGTAGCGAGTATTGAGTGAAAAAATGAGAGTGCAAGTGAGAAAATGCGAGTGCGAGTGTAAAACTGCGAGTGCGAGTAGAAAACTGCGAGTGACAGTCAAAAAGAGATATTGTGAGTGAGTATTTTAAAATGCGAGTGGGAAATTTAAAATGCGAGTGGGAATTTCTAAAATTGATATTTTAGACTAGTTAATGAGAATCGTACGTGGTTACCACCTGTGGGTCACATTTATATTATTTGAGTGTGGTTAGCATACTCTAATAGTATTCTCATGGTATAATATTAAAATGCACACTTCAAGATACATAAATCTTTTAGATTTTTGTGATATGAATCCGTTAATGTAGTTCATTGTATCAGCTAGTTTGTTGTACTGCACACTTCATGATTGTTTAATTACCTGGCAGGGGGGTTCGGGGGGCGGCATATACGTATTTTTAACAGTATGGGAATTACATAATCGAAGGCAAAAAAGAAAATCCCACTCACAATTCCCACTCGCAATATTTTTTACTCTCACTCGCAACTCATCACTTGCACGAGCGGAACACTCTTAAACAAATGGTCTATACAACACTATTGTGAAGTCCAATAAATATAAACATTTTTGCGGGTCTTCATAGACCTTAAAAAATGAAAGCATAAACATTTATGAAGTACTATAGGATGCATCCTGATGTGAATGAAAGAGAAGGGGTGACTTCCCTTAATCCAGAACTGTTGTGAATTGTTCTAGGCATCGTTTATGGTAGCTGGTAAACTGCTCGAACGAACAACAATTGCTCAAATGATCAATCGGTCAGATAATATGAAAATAATTATCATTAATTACTAATTAGAAACTAGGACGGTTAGGTGTAGCTAATCGAAGTGAATTCACTTCATTATTAATTGACATTTATTATTTATTAATTCGAACACTGTAACAATTTGATTATACGAGCAATTGTTCATTTGAGCAATTATTTTTCGAGCAATTTTTTTTTTTAGCAATTTATCTAGAACCATTATTTTTTTATTATGTTTGATTTCAAAGTTGAATTTGAATTACTTCTTGAAAATAAGAAAAATATTGCACACTATGATTCATGAAAATAATACCTACAAAAATCTAAGACCTCGTATTTATTATGTATTTATTATCATTCATTTATATTATGTTTTTATTTACAGATTTGAATTAATTCCTTTACTATTCCATTAAATATTAAAATTCGAATAACTCAAAACCATTTTCAAATTTCGTAAAGCAAATTAATAGCGTTATGCACGACCAAAGGCCGGAGGTTTCCAGAAATTTAAGTCCATTCTGTTGGATGTCTCTGAAAATATACTTGACAATTTGTCGAATTAATTCCTATATATCCCATTATAAATCAAATGTTAATAATTTTAAAACTAGTTTGAATTTCGAAAAATCGTTCAACATTATATATTCAACACCACTTACTAAAAAGTTGTAAATTTTCGAGTTTCTAGGTCTAACCGTTTGTGAGTAATGATGTTCCAACTTTCCAAGTAATACACGCAGGCAGATATATGTACAGATATAGCGAATTATATATATGACTTGTAAATTAATATAGTGATACATCTTTTCGGAAATATTTTTTTTTTTTTGTCAAGTAGCAAAACTGAAGCCTGTATGTAACAACTATTGAATAAATAAAATTTAATTTGAAATTATCGTAGTCTTCCCTCTCAGAAAATTGAAAAGTTTTCTATGACTTAAATTTTTTCTTTTTATTAAAGGGGTAACCTCAATAAACTAATAAAGCTGGATTGAAAACAGAGGCGATATGTCGCTACAAGTAACTTGGGCGCAATATGAGGCTTATAATCAGTATACCGTAATAACCGTATACGTGGCTTAGTTGCAGACTTGCAATATTATTGTGGCTTGGTCGGACTAGGAATAAGTTGAAGAGGCTTGGTCGGACTCGGAATAAGTTGAAGAGGCTTGGTCGGACTCGGAATAAGTTGAAGTGGCTTGGTCGTTATAAGTGGTGTGGTCGCAATAAGTGGCTTGGTCGCTATAAGTGGCGTGGTCGGTATAAGAGCATTATAACAACAATAAGATTAATATTTATCTAAACTGTAGGACTGTTTCCAGTTATTCGAAAATTCAATCAATTATTATCAATTATTTAAATATTATTTATTAATTGTTATAGAAATTAATCGTTATTTGTTAGATATTGGTAAAAAAAATTATTGTTAATTCTTAGTTATTGTTATAAATTAAACATTTTTCTGAAAAAAGACTGAAAATGTTCTGGTTTAATTAGCCATATTAAAGTAGCCAGCTCAGTCACCCCTGACCCGTACCCTCAGATTTAGCTTAAATTATTGAAGAAATTATATGAGAATAATTAACTAAAAATAGAGTATCATATGTTGATATACGTGACAATAAAAAACGTCACATTTATTTTATTTCAGTTACATTTTTTATTTCTAATAGATATTTTATAACACACGTATGTATACACAGTACATAAACACGTACGTATATACACAGCAATGTATAAGATCATATTCCAAAAGAATAAATTCGAAATATATGTATGTCAAATTTCAAATTGCCCCGAAAACTATAAATAAAAAGAAAAACATTGATGGATTTTTATCAATGAAATTATCAAAAAATTAAACCCTAAACAATACCAGTAAATCATTAATATATATTTTAAAACATTACCTGAATTCATAGAATCAGTAGGTACACTATTTAAAAATATAATAATAAGGTATATTACAACAATTTATGGTGGGGCCATAGAAGATCTTTTATGAACCTACCATACATTTTTATCTAAGAGCTCTTGACAATCCAGAAAGAAATTTATGCTGGGAGCCACCTAAGACAGAAAGAGCGATAATCTTCTATGTGCCCACCATAATTTTCTCCCTGATCGTGTAGTGACTGTAGCCGTTATAAAGGAAGCGAAATATAACATTAATTTGTGTATCCGCCGCTTGTTTAGAACCACCTGTATGCATACACAGGGGACCTACAGTCACCTGTTGGCATATACAGGGGACCTACAGTTACCTGTAGTTATACACAGAGGACCTACAGTCACCTGTTGGCATATACAGGGGACCCACAGTCACCTGTAGTTAATCACAGAGGACCTACAGTCACCTGTAGGCATATACAGGGGACCTACAGATACCTGTAGTTATACACAGGGGACCTACAGTCACCTGTTGGCATATACAGGGGACCTACAGATACCTGTAGTTATACACAGAGGACCTACAGTCACTTGTTGGCATATACAGGGGACCTACAGATACCTGTAGTTATACACAGAGGACCTACAATCACCTGTTGGCATATAAAGGGTCCTATAGTTACCTGCAGGCATGTACAGGAGACCTACAGGCATATACAGGGGACCTACAGTCATCTTTAGGCATATACAATGGACTCACAGCCACCTTTAGGTATATACAGTGGATACAGAGGACTTAGAGCCACCTGTAGGCATATAAAGGGAACCTACTGTCACCTATAGGCATATACAGGAAACCTACATTTACATGTAGGAAAATACAGGGGTCCTACAGTTACATGCAGGCATATACAGGGTCCTACAGTTACCTGTAGGCATATACAGGGGTCAACACGCTGCATACCGGCTAGAGGTGTTATTTAACCAAGGTCGGCACAAGGTTGAACACCAACTTTATAGAAATTTTACCCCTAAGTGAAAGAGGTGGACGAAACTGCCACATCTTTACAAATAGTATTTACATTTTTCAATCAAAAAATATGATTTATTTATTAGTTTACATAGTTTTCTTTCTATAGATGTAATTGAATTAGAATAATAGTTTTTCTAAAAAGAAAGCACTTTGATTTTCTAGTACTCGGTCAAAAAAATTAGGCGATCATAATTGAAGAAAAAATATGAAAATTTAATCAAACATTTGAGTGTAAATGAAAATTTTACCTACTAGGTATACAATAATACAATATTACATAGTTATATTTGTATGTATATATAATTTTTTGAGTAAATTGAGTTTTAATCGAATGCATCTTTTACTATAAATCTCTAATATAAAATTGACGAATTTTAACATTTATTTCAATGACACACTACCTAGTTAAGGAAAACTCAGAGAAAAAATCTTTGATAATATTTAAGATAAATAATAAATCTGCAATTTCCAACAAATACCTCAATATGAAAAATCACAAATATTGTAGAGATAGTTATTGTTGGGCCATAGTAGATTAAGATGGGATCTGACATAATTTGGACCCTTTCTGTTTAAAGACTGACATAATTTGGGATCTGACATAATTTGAACCATTTTCTAATTAAAGGGAGCAAATAAAAATAATAGGTATAATGTACTTCTATCATAAGTACAGACTCATAGAATTATTAATTTGAAAACAATTAATAACTATCCAATACCAATTAAAAACCATTTAATGGTTATTATATAGTTATTAAATGGTTATCGAATGGTTATTAGATAGTTATTAAATTGTTACGATACAAGTATATTCTATCATTTTCACTTACTTCCTTTTAAACAGAAAAGTTACCATAATCCTCTAAGTCCCCACCACAACTTTCTCCCTGGGTACTCCTGAACCTCTCCAATATTTCACCGTCCCTGACTCTCCTCGTACATCTGGCACCCTCTCTGCCGCCACTAAATATGAATGGCAGCCTGACAATACCTACCTACAACCTCTCCTTTCATCTAACTATATTATCCCCCACTAACCATATACCTAATGTGGACACACTCAATGGACACATTTCTACCTTCCTCTGTCTGTTGAATGGACATTTTCCGTTTAGGAGTTCGTGTCCTGTTGATAGAGACCTGTTTGATAACAGGTGCGTGTTCATACAGACATTCTGGACGTGTATACACATTCCGTTGTTAGGATCTAAGCATTGTCTACTTCCACTGGAGGTTAACTTTGAATATTGTAACTAATACGGGCCATGTTCTTTTCGCAGTTTACAAGTCGTGTCGATATATTCAGCTGCTTAAATAACGAAAAATGTTTTAATATAAATGTTAAGATATGTAATACACAATTTGAATTATTCTGCAACTTTATCGCACTTGGGTAAGTTACGAATTATCGGTCAGTTTCACATCTTCGGTCATATAAGATAAATTCATTATTTAATTTAAATGGGTAACCATGATACCTACAGGTATTAAATTGGTATCCTAATTTAGTCGGTATCCAATATACCTGCTGATATCATGAATACCAACTAAAATTAAATAATAATCATTATATCGTTTTTTCTTATATGACCGAAGATGTGAAACTGACCGATAATTCGTAACTTCCTCTCTATCAACTGATATGTTTACATTTCACCATCTACATATTGAGACTTATTAGTAATTGAATATCTCGTATGTAGTATTTTTGCGCGACATGGCATCGCTTCCTTTTTTGGCGAGTGGGACCTGTAATCTCGAACAGCTTGCTCTTGCTGACCCTACATTGCAAAGATGAACATACCTATTTACACATTCTAAACCATATGGACCTAACAAATTACCATTGTGGTGCATCATATGCTTTTTTACAATGATAGAATCTTATGAAATATATCCTACATTATACAAGAGTTAACCAAATGTAGGTAGGTACAATACCTAAGAATTATACAGATGTTTTAAAAATAAGATACTTACGGCTAAACTTCTATATAAACATGCTCAGAGTAAAGAAAATGTGATATCCCATAATTCGTGTTATTTTGTTGAGTATAACAAATTAATGATATGCAATTACGTTAATCAGAAAGGGAAGATTAGATTTACTGTGATAATGTAAATATTGAATATTTTATTGCTGGCAGAAGGTTACAAAAGTTGCTAAAAATTCATTTAAAAAAAATTACGTTTTAGATATTTCTCGCTAGTTACTATAGGGTGGGCATTAAATGTGGAAGTAAATATAAGTGGATAATTAATTAATAATTAAACGAAAAACATAATTAACTATTTACAAATGTGTGTTATTACATAAAAATCTATACAAAGCAAAAATAATAATTTTATTCAAAATGTCCCCATTTGCACTTGATTATTACCTCTATAGTCTCCTGCGAACACCTTATGTGGAATTTCTTGCCATCTTTCGCTGTAGGACTGTTTTAAGTCTTCCACACTGCGATGAAGTTTTCCAAATGCCTTGGCCTCGAGGATGGACCACACCGAAAAGTCCATGGGATTCAGATCCGGGAACAGGGAGGCCACATTTCTTTGGACCAAAACCTGTGAATATGCTCTCAGTGAAAGTTTTGAGTAATGTTCGCTGTGTGTTACGTGGCACCGTCCTGTTGAAATTTTCACAAAGTGTCCTCGCCGAATTGGTCCTCATCACATTCCAAGTTTCCATCAGTGGCTTCAGAATGTTTCTAAAATAACATTTGACGTTAATTTTGGAACCTTGGACGAAGAAAATGAGGAAAGACCTCCAGGTTTTTGAAACGGCAGTCCAGACCATTACGGAAACTGGTTTTATGGTTTGGTAAACAGTTTTTTGTTCATAATGAAAATTTATGACATTTCTTCCAATTATTCTGAAATTTCTTCGATTATGATTAAGATATTCTCATCATCTGACCAAACATTCTCGCCAGCCATGCCAAACTTGAATATTTCAGAAGAAGTTTGCTTTACTCCAATCTTTTTTGCTTTACAGCAGCTGACAGGGTTTGTCCTTTTTGAAGTGTGAAAGAGGACATCTTCAGGTCTACGTGGTCGAGTCGTTTCATGGTTCTGGGATCCATGTCAGCTGAATTTGGTAGCAACTTTATCAATCTTTTAGGGTTTCTCCTCTTCTTCTCTCGAAAGCTATTTAACACCATTAGTAGTCTGGTCTACAACTTTGCAGACAATCAGTCAAATCACCTCCTTTAATATTGAAACGCTTCAATGATTTCAAGACAGTCGATCTCGCAATTCAAGTTTCTTTGCAATGGCGGAATCCAATTTTCCGGCACGATGTAATGCGACTGTATAGCTGCTCTTTTTCTCACGTTTTTGAACTGGCTAATATTTTTTACGAAAAGAAATCACCTACTTATAATTAGGAATTACTTTTCCAAAAAGATAATTATGTTTGAAAATTTGTTTCCACGCCCCACTCTGTAACTCCCTTATCTTAAATTTCCGATATAGCTGGTTACTAAATCCCTAACTTCACATTTCTTATTTCTCGCTGGTTACTAAATCCCTAACTTCACATTTCTTATTTCTCGCTGGTTACTAAATCCCTAACTTCACATTTCTTATATTTCTCGCTGGTTACTAAATCCCTAACTTCACATTTCTTATTTCTCGCTGGTTACTAAATCCCTAACTTCACATTTCTTATTTCTCGCTGGTTACTAAATCCCTAACTTCACATTTCTTATATTTCTCGCTGGTTACTAAATCCCTAACTTCACATTTCTTATATTTCTCGCTGGTTACTAAATCCCTAACTTCACATTTCTTATTTCTCGCTGGTTACTAAATCCCTAACTTCACATTTCTTATTTCTCGCTGGTTACTAAATCCCTAACTTCACATTTCTTATTTCTCGCTGGTTACTAAATCCCTAACTTCACATTTCTTATTTCTCGCTGGTTACTAAATCCCTAACTTCACATTTCTTATTTCTCGCTGGTTTCTAAATCCCCAACTTCACATTTCTTATTTCTCGCTGGTTACTAAATCCCCAACTTCACATTTCTTATTTCTCGCTGGTTACTAAATCCCTAACTTCACATTTCTTATTTCTCGCTGGTTTCTAAATCCCCAACTTCACATTTCTTATTTCTCGCTGGTTACTAACTATCTATATGACCTCTCAGCTGACCAGAAGTTTAAGTCTTTTTTGTGCTCCAATTATGATTGAGGCTTCATTTATGGAGTTGTGCTTAGCCTTTCTCATTCACAAAAAAAATAAGACACCAATCATATTCACTTCTCACCAAAATGAATGAATGTATTGTTCGCTATGATAGGACTTTTCATTCATTGGTCTCAATATGTAATTCAATTTTTAACTTTCTTTTATCGTTTCAATTGAAACTCAATTTTTTAAAAACAATATTTTAACTTGAAAATTTTTGAGGGGAACGTTTAACATTATACAAGGGGCTAGTTTAACATTATACAAGGGGATAGATTAACATTATACAATGGGCTAGATTAACATTATACAAGGGGCTAGATTAACATTATACAATGGGCTAGATTAACATTATACAAGGGGCTAGATTAACATTATACAAGGAATTTTATTAACATTAATAAATTCCTTGCTTACCATATATCACATTTCTGTTCTTCTAATACCTCATAGGTATAAAAGACAGACATTATAGGTACATATAGACACATTTAGGTGTTTTTCTAGGTATATATTTCTATATAGTAGGTGACACCCATTAGGAAGGGTGTAACTGTTCCATACTGGGGTACATGAGCCCCCCGGGGCCCAGTAATAACCCCTTACAGTCCCGTACCTATCACAAATGAAATTGAACGTAATATTGATGTATTATGTTGAATGTGAGCAATATAATCATTAAAAGAATTTTTATGGGGCTACACTAATATAATAAATATTTGTACATGTATATGACACTACTTATAAATTGTTTAATATATCTATATGTATAATAATTGTATAATTATACTACATGTAGGTACACACATACTGACTCATTCATATAATGGCTATATGACTATTATATGAAGTGGGCGTGTATAAAGATGCTATATAATGATAATAGTCATATTACTTCATATTGGAATTCTAAAATGAAGTCTTAAAATGGCATAATTAGATTAGAACTTATATTTTAATTAATATAATATAATATATGATGTATAATATAATACAATATATAATATATAATATAATATGATTTTCAAACTGTAAATCATTAAACGCGTCATTAACAAATATTTACATAATACTATTTAATATAAACTTACATTTTAATAATACATTTAAAAAATATATAAAACACTTTAGAATAAAAATATGAAAAATATAAAAATAGAAGTTATTTAATATCGCAATCATATTATCATTAATATACCATTAACATTTCAGCATATGGTGAATATAGTTCAAAGTTGAACCCTAGCTATAGCCCCAATTAATTATGATATTTTATTTATGAGTTATGGGTCGGTTTCACATCTCCGATCGTATAAAAATCCATATAATTAATAGAATGTAAATCTATATAGCCCCAATTTATATTATGGTTAAATTATAATTAATATATATTTTTTTTTTATGATCGACAATGTGAAACTGTTCAATAACTCGGAAGTTACCCACCAGTCTCAATAGAAAAAAACAAACATTTAAACAGAGATAACCCACCGGAAACCACATGAATTTACTGCTATAATTATATCGAGTTGTACTTCTTTAATGACTGCCAGAATACATTGATGCTATAGATAAACAATTAAAAGATATCAATGACTAATAAGTTAATATTGCGATAATTATTTAATGAGAACGTTTATCAGTAGCTTCATTTATGAAACATTTAAATATATAATTTAAAAGATGAAGTGTTTTAAGCATATTTTGTACTGGTTTTAATATTAGAAAAGAAAATGGGTAAAATATATATATATCTTAGAAACAGTTTCAACATATACAGTTAATTTATATAGTAACTATTATATATAATAAAAATGGTAACTATTCAAGTAAAATAGATGAATATGCTAATAGAATAAATATATATACTCTAATTCTAAAATATAGTCTTGCATAATAGTTTATAAAATGAAGCTAATATACGTTATAGAATATATATATAGACCCTGATATACGTTATACGTTATAGACCCTAATAAACGTTATAGACCCTAATAAACGTTATAGAACCTGATAAACGTTATAAACCCTAATAAACATTATAGACCCGTATATACGTTATAAACCCTAATAAACATTATAGACCCGTATATACGTTATAAACTCTAATAAACGTTATAAACCCTAATAAACATTATAGACCCGTATATACGTTATAAACTATGATAAACGTTATAAACCCTAATAAACATTATAGACCCAAATAAACGTTATAGACCCTTACAAAACGTTATAGACCTTTATAAACGTTATAGACCCTAATGAACGTTATAGACCCTAATATACGTTACAAAGACCCAAATATACGTTATATTCCCTAATATACATTATATAGTATAGACCAGCGTTTCCCACCCCGGGGTCGCAACCCCAAATGGGGTCGCCAAGCGCTTTTTATGGGGTCGCCAAAGCATCCAAATAAAAATTCAATAGTATGGCAGAACCACTAGCTGAGTGTACACTGTGTTGCATCTGAAACATAATTTATAAATTGCAAATAGGGAGAACTTTAAATGCGTCAAATGCCATTATACTGTCATCACTTTAATCGAAAATAATGTATTTTTATGATTATTAAATATTTATTGTCATATATCGTATGAGGCACATCTTCTGATGTCCTTCAAAAGTTGTTGAAAATGACCTCCTCTAGCCTGAAGTCAGAACGAAGCACGCTTCATAACATTCCTGCAAACTTTCTTGAAATTCTCCTAGTTATATCCTTCAGTGAAGCTTTGAGCACATCCCTCAATGGAATCTAGGTTTTCCCTATAAACTCTAAATTTTGTAGTAGCCCAGAAGAGAAAATCAAAAGGGTTGAGATATGGACTTTGCTTGCTAGGGATTTCCGTTATTTTGCAAATTACTCGGCCAAGAAACTTTTCATTGAAAATTTTTAAAGATGCATTTATTCAATGTGGTGGATCACCGTCTTGCTTTCACCAAAGTGTCGAACTAGTTTTATAATTGCGCAGTCTGGGCCGAATAATGCCGTGGAGAAATCTGAAGTATGAAACACCAATAACAGATGAAAGGAATGTACCTATCATTTGATTGCAGATATTTCAAATATTTTCATTATTCCGCACTCAGTCGTTTTTTCGATGTGGTTTTTGATGGAGGTAAATAGCTTCTCGTCAGTCCAAACGATTCTATCGACAATTTAAGATGCTTTTTGTAGAATCCACTGATAAAACTGCCTTCTCTGTGGTTTGTGAACATCAGTTAATGGTTGGATTGAAGTATAATGATGAAATGGAAACGAAGTTCATGTCTGACGATCCTGCACAACGTGGTTTTGGTGAGTGAAATCTGCTGAAAAGCTTTTCTGAGAGAGCAACTGGGTTTTTTTTCAAGGAAACTCTTCACCTCCTGAATCACTGCTTTTGTTCTTTTCTGTTTTGTTTTCATTTGTTTTTTATTATGGATAGAACCAGTCTAATTGAAAAGAATACAAACTCTTGTGAACTTTATCAGGTGATAAGAATTATCCATCCCTCAACTGATCTTGAAGTGAAACATGAATTCTATATGGGTACTGTTGAAGAAGAAGGTTTTGACAAACTGCGGGACGATCCGTTTCATCTCGAGTTAAAAAAAATCAGGATTAAGATGGTTGAAGATCAAAATGAATTTTGATAGGGTGATTGATACAAAAATTCATTCTTTAAGAGCAAAATGGCGTACACCAAATGCGATTTGAAGCAATTTAAGTTCTCCCAATTCGCAATTTATAAATGACATTCGAAAAGGAGTTAGCCTAAAAGAGGCTGCACTGCAGTGCTCGTGCCATTCAACAGAAAGCATAGTGGGGTCGCGGTTATTGCTTGAGGTGCATAATTGGGGTCACCTTAAAAAACACTGGTATAGACCCTATAAATTATAATATACGCTACATCGACCCTAGCATACGTTATTGACCCTAATTTACGTTATTGACCCTAATATACGTTATAGACCCTAATATACATTATAGACCCTAATATACGTTATAGACCCTATTATACATTATAGACCCTAATATACGTTATAGACCCTAATATACGTTATAATCCCTAATATACATTATAGACCCTAATATACGTTATAGACCCTAATATACGTTATAATCCCTAATATACATTATAGACCCTAATATACGTTATAGACCCTAATATACGTTATAGACCCTAATATACGTTATAATCCCTAATATACATTATAGACCCTAATATACGTTATAGACCCTAATATACGTTATAGACCCTAATATGCGTTATAGTCCCAAATAAGCGTTATAGACCCTAATATACGTTATAGTCCCTAATATACGTTGTAGACCCTAATATACGTTATAGACCCTAATATACGTTATAATCCCTAATATACATTATAGACCCTAATATACGTTATAGACCCTAATATACGTTATAGACCCTAATATGCGTTATAGTCCCAAATATGCGTTATAGACCCTAATATACGTTATAGTCCCTAATATATGCTATAGACCCTAATATAGGCTGCTTTGATATATGAGTCTGGAACACAACCATGAATAATCCATCAGACCCTTATATGAATACGCTTAATATTAATCTTTCTGTACTTACGTATAAATTGAAACTGGTTTTTGTTTCATTTATGATAAAAAAAATTGTGGAGGTATCATTTTAAATTGAATTACTATTTTATAATTAAATCTAGACAATCATTTAATTTAATTTTGTTTTAAAAAAATACGCAATATCAATATATATTTTTCTTTTTGCAGTTAACAAATATTGAATTTTATTGAATTATAGAAAAATTGACTACTATTTGATACGATAAGACTCAATTATTTCTCCGCTATCGAAATGAATTAAGATAGTAAACAATGTTCATTGTTCAACCATTTGAATATTGGGCTTAAAATCTCCTTATTTAGCTGCACTGTATTTAAGGTGTATAGAGATTATGAAGGAAGAGAGACTGCGTACGTGGGACGTGACCTTGTCAGACACATCGGCTACTAACATTAGTGCGCCAATATGGGACGGACTATAATGCGACTGTTAGCGTTAGCGCAGTTTTAGCGGGTAACTTACGATAATTATCTAGCTTTTAGCAGGTAACTTACGATAATTATCTAGCTTTTAGCGGGTAACTTACGATAATTACCTAACTTATAGCGGGTAACTTACGATAATTATCTAACTTTTAGCGGGTAACTTACGATAATTATCGGGCTTTTAGCGGGTAACTTACGATAATTATCTAGCTTTTAGCAGGTAACTTACGATAATTATCTAGCTTTTAGCGGGTAACTTACGATAATTACCTAACTTATAGCGGGTAACTTACGATAATTATCTAACTTTTAGCGGGTAACTTACGATAATTATCGGGCTTTTAGCGGGTAACTTACGATAATTAATGGACTTTTAGCGGGTAACTTACGATAATTATCAGCGGGTAACTTACGATGATTATCGCACTTTTAGCGGCAATTTACGATAACTATTTCACTCTTAGAGGACAATTTACGATAATTATCGCACTTTTAGCGGACAATGTACGATAATTATCGGACTTTTAGACTTTAGAGGACAATTTACGATAATTATCGCACTTTTAGTGGGTAACTTACGATAATTATCGGACTTTAATAATTAAATAGTATTTGATAATTATAGAAATTTTAGTAGATAGTTTATATGATAATTATCAACTTTTAGCAAATACTTTGTGCTATCGGATTTTTAGCGGATATATGTTAACGATAATTATCGATTTATAACTTCACTATTCAGTGTATTCTGCTATTTACTTTATACTATATTTGACTTATTTCACTTATTACATTGCTATTTAATTAATTTCGTTATTTTCTATGCTATTTAATTAACTTTAAGAACAATTTGTGGTGGGGAAATAGATGATTAAATTGATCTTGTTTAATCTTCTATGGCCCCACCATAAATTTTAATCATCATAGGACGATAAGTTAGGATTATATCTTCTTTTACTCTTAAAATTTAATTTTTCTAAATTAAAAATTTGGGAAGAAATGTATTTATAATTTTGTTAAACATTGATAGGTTTCAAAAAGTTAGAAATAGAAATAAATAAAATGTTTTTTAATGACCTTCACGGTTTGATGGTTTCATTCATTTGAAGGTTTAAACATGAATAAAAACAACAAGGACACATTAGTGACTCGAATAAAGAAGGCATAGTATGACGCGCTATAAGCTGCCGCAGTTGTCGTACACTCCTGCCTACCTAACTCTTCCTACGCAATGTCTTGAATGTAGGGTAAGTACGAACTACCGGACAGTTTCGTATACGGTCATAAAAAGAATTATATTTTAACTCCTTATTAAATAAAAACCAATAAATCGAGTTAAAATGATATATAATAAAAAAAATTCATATGATTGAGAATGGGAGAATGTCCGATAATTCATAATTTACCCTAAAGAGAAAAATGAAGAGGAGATCGTGTTAGTAGAGACACTTTAAGGCTTATCCTAATGATGCAGCCACGCACCAAACTAAAATACGCTAAATACTCTATTCCTATTTAATGGCTGAAATTAAATAAATTATTCCTTATGGGGTAAGTTCCGAGTTATCGAACAGTTCCTCATTTTCGATCATATAGGTAAAACCTACTGCGCTCTTTATTTTAATTCTACAGTAATTTTCTTATATGATCGAAAATGTGGAACCGTTCGATAACTCGGTACTTACCCTATCAAGTCTACGATAGAGGTAGACATTCTAATTTGAGTGTTTTAATTTGGCTGCTGAGGAGTTAGAACAGACGCTAAGTTTAGTGCCCGCCAAATGGCTGAACTGAGGAGCGACTTAGTGAATGAATGGAGGTGGCGCACCGGAAGTTACGTACGAACGAACACACTATACTCACACGACCGTGTGTGTAATGTGTGAGTGTGTGGGTGTGTGTGTGTAGGTGGGTGTGTACTGTGTAAGTAACCACGACTGTTAAATTCACATTCCAACATTTTTCAACCTTCAAAATATCTTAGTTTTCAAAAGTTGTTCAAAATTACAAACGTATTTTAATCCATTCTGAAAGGACATTTGTAGATATATTAATTAAAACATTAAATTGTAGTAAAATAATGCTTTTTATGAATGAAAATCCTGAGTGCAGTCCCTAGTATATAGTAAATTAAATTGAAAACTAAACTGTTGTCAAAATTAAAGTTCTGGCAATTGATTTGCAATTATGAATTATATCTTCTAAACCGATATTTATTATCTTAATTAATAGACCGATAATGAATATTTATCAATGAACTAATGTTCATAATATGATATATTTTTAACACTTCAATTAATTTATTGCTTCCTACCTATTTATTCAATAAAGATGATAATTTTTGATATTTTAATGTAAAATAAGCCTTACAGACAGAAAGTTGTAGAAAAAACGATAGTAAAGAGAATATATTACAAAATTATTCATACAATCTGAAAGTAATTATAATTATTGCAATGAATTAATGTCCCGATCGTAGGTACCATTATTTTTTTCAGTAAAAGTTATGGTGGGGCCATAGAAGAATAAGAGAAAACCCATCTTAATCTTCTACGGCCTCACCATAAATTTTAATCTAAATTTACTTGTAGCTATCTACTGTATTTGATAAATGTTCGTATTGACGAATAATCGTAGAAGTTGTTTATAACTGGAACGTAAATGTTGTTTAACGAACCATGGTAATAAACCGAACATCAATGATACTACGAACTACGAACATTCTATGAAGATCACTCCTTGTACTGGGAACGGTAGCGGTACAGTGATGTAAAGGAGTGAACAGCCATTGTCACAAGCCACTGTCTAGTGTCTGATTGTACTGCAAGTGACTGTAGCTAAAGGATGTAGGAGCTCTTTTTATTGTACCATCTTTCCTGTGCGCTTCCCTTCATAGTTAATAATTTGAGTGTATTCAAGACGCGAGGAATTTTCACCACCAAAGTCAAGCCATGCCAAACGTGAGAAAATTCAGAATAAAAAGAACACCTGATGCTATTTTTTATGTTAACCACACTGTAAATTCCATTGTATGTCAATCCCTATTGAAAATACAATGGCGGGATATTGTTACAGTGTATCAATTACTACCCACAACTTGGAGTGTGGTCCTTAAAATGGTTTCACAGCCATAGTCTTTTGCTACTCAAGTACCTACAATTAAAATCCTTTCATTCATAGAATTTAGTCTCACAAGAAGACGTTGGTGCAATAAAATGTCTTTATGACCTATTGTAAAAACTCACGGGTAAGTATGCTATAATGAAAGGCATTCTTAAATATAGGTTAATAAGAAAAAATGTTGTTAAATTGGATCCAAACTTGAATTCATTCTAAATTTGTAGCGAGAAGTCGTACGTCTGGCAGCGAGCTAAAATTATGAATGAATTAGCCTAGCTCACTCCTACCGGCCAAGTAGGAGTTCTCGAATGAGAAAAACCTATCATTATATCATTTTTTAAAGGTTTTATTGATATGGAAAGTAGGTATAGCTCCCATAAAAAAAATAGTCAAAAGAAAAAAATAAAAGAATATATTTTCTACTACATATTAGGTACGAGAAGGCAGCTGGGAAACAAATTAGGAGAACTGTGTAACAGGTGCTGAATGAAAATATCCATTTCTAAGTAAATTTACAACTAATAATCTAGCTCTGAGTATATAAAATGGTAAAATGTTACAAATAAGGTTTAGTGAATAAAATTTAAACCATTCATCACTGCATATGCATGTATAACATCGTTGGGTTCTTCCCCTATCACTTCAAAGTAGACTCGCTACACCCTAGTCACAGGAATGAACAAAGTAATGACAAACGAGATCTTCCGTGTAAGTGACGTCATGACGGCGTCACTTTAAGATCCAATTTATTGAAATTGAAGTGTGTAAAATAATAAAAACTGTTTAATGTTTATAAATATATGATGAATATTACATATTTATTTAGATATCCTAATACCAAGGCCCCTAATTATTAATTTTAGCGTGTTGCTATGATGACGTCACATCCACAAATCAATCCATTGTCACTACTATGATTAGATTGTATACTGTGACCCTAGTGAGAGATGGGACTTTTAGATGTGAGTGAGCCACATTAGACGGTGGAGGTGTTGTGTATGTGTACTCCATGTGCCTTTCAAACAATTGAATGCAATCCATTTTATAGGAGAGTTATTACTAGTGCCTTGACTGTGGATCGGATTACCTTTTTGGTGCGCTCTAATTGGACTGGTAAGTTTCTAATGGAAGTAGAAGCAACAGGTGAAAAAACTCCTTTTCTTGGCTCCATTCACAAACTTAAGTCTCATGGGAGCCATTCATAAAAAGTTGTAGTCTCGTAATATTCTTGCTACCTACTACTACCTATATATTATAACAAGAAATACTTTGTTGACTACACTTTAGTCACTGTATTTAGTTTCCTAGTTAATAATTGGATAACTACTTGCATAAATTGTGTTGTAGTAAATATGATTTTAATTTTAAATGGTTCGGCCTGTACCTAAAGAATTTACGTGAGTTGGGACTAGCCTTATAGTTAGGTAGGTAGTTTACCTACCTAGTCTGTATTGTAATCTTTTTTTAAGAGGATTGATTCAGCAGATAAGCCAGCTTAAGCTTTTATCGTCAAGTTCCGAGTTATTAAACGGTTCTACATTTGTGATCATTTTAGCTACCTCGAAAAAATATGATTATTAGGTTTTAAACTTCTATTTAATTGGTATCCATGATACATGATGGTATCATGGATTGTAGGATACCAATTAAAATGAAAGTCAAGTTATAATAATTTTTTTTCCTTAGCGAAAATGAGGAGCCGTCCGACAACTCAGAACTTACTTACTTACTTACTTATTAGAGTAGATTGAAGGTTGGGAAGATACAGGTTTACCTGTAAGCTTCACACCTTTAAATAATTAGTTATAACTCAAACACCTTACCTACTTAATTAATTTTTATTGACTAGGTACCTATTTTTTTTGTGAGTTACGTATTGACGTACAGTTTTAAGCATTCTCGTAAAAGAATATATTTAAACATAGTAACAAATGTACAAAATTGCGTAACTGCCGTAATAACGTACGTAGCCCAAATCTTGCCTTTTGACTGGCCGTTCTATATTAGGGTAAATTACGAAATATCGGTCGGTTCCACATGTTGGGTATAATTTAAAAAATATATATAATTATTCAATTTCATGGTATCCATGATACCTACCTGCAGGTATCATGGATACAAGTAAAAATAAGATAATTATTAATATTTTTTCTAATTTGCCCGAAGATGTGAAACCGACCGATAATTCGTAACTTACCCTAATTAAAATAGTCCGTTAAATGCCTAGCTACTGTGCCGGTAATACAGTCGCTGCCCTACTCCCATTCGAGAGAACATTCTATAGCCGGATGCAGTCAATTACCATAAAAATACCTACATTGGTTAGGAATTCTTTTATTCATTTTTTCATTCGTTATAAAGAAACCTACCTATTTATTTCGATAGGAGTATTTAATAATTAAACAAATAAGGAATGTATTATCGTGACTAAATGTAAAAGTTATTTTTATTAACTCTTCACTGGGTTAAATTTAATGTACGGTTTTTATTTCTAATTTTTTTCTAAATAAGTTTGATTCATTGCAATAGTTGTATATTTTTAAGAGAAGGTTAGTTTAATAATTTATTAATTATTTTACAGAAGGAATCCACTAAGTCAATTTATAATCTAGTATTCTATAGCTAATACGTAGCTACCAGCCTACCACATATAATTTAAAGTTTTAAACAATTATTTCAGTTTTTAGTTGTTATACATTATTCTGTTATATATGTGAAGTATAAACCAAAAATCCTTTGTTTTTACATACACGTGATTTCTGCATCAATAAAACGGTCCCTTTACTTGTACAGCCTGAGATTTGTAATGGTTTACTTTTACGCCTCGAAATTCTTTAATATTTCTATATGCTACTTTGAGAAAAAAGACCTTTTCGTATTGAAACCTTTAACGATAATTTGTTGCAATGTTTATTTAAGCACTTCCATTGAAACATCAGTTTTACATTCTTCCCATGTCATTTTCTCTCCTAAAAGATCATTCAGTTTCATCCACTCGATTACTCTTGCGTATTTTCTTTAGATATCAACGGGAGAATTGCTGTGTCAAAGAAAGATCATTCCATTTTAATTAATGAAAAATTATGAATTTGATATATCTGAATAAGAAATACAACTATTATTAACCGAGTTTGGTATATTGTTCAACGTGTATCATATTTACAAGCCTTTATGTTTGAAAATGAGTGCTAAATATTAACATAGTGATAGGCCTATGTTGATTTACTTTCACGGTCCGATTTTTTTCACGATTTACTTTTACGGTTCGATTTTTTTTGGACGGGGAAAAGTAAAGCGGTCAAATAAAACTCTTTATAAACAATTTCTCTTATAACTGAACTCAATATATCACATCTAATTATTCCCACTAAGCATTTCAATACACACGGCTGTCTGAACACATTAAATCATTGTTAGGCTTGAGGTAATTTTTCAGTAGTCAGCACTTTTCAGTGTCCAGGAAAGTGTCAAACCCCTAGTCAGCACTTTGCTGGTGCTGCTAGACAGTGCATGAACAATGTACAGCTGCTTGGCTAGTAGTGCTTGCTTGCTTGCTTTTCATCAATTTTTAATTCAACCTAAAAACGTTTCCGATAGCTTTTTTTTTTTACTCAGTATTTTTCCGTTTTCATTGTAGCATGTTCATCGCATACCCTAATTTAGCCTCTTATTATTCGTCAACTAATTATTCAATCAATTGTAACTAACAATAGAATAAATATTCCAAATTTTCAATAATTTTTTGGATTATCAGTTTTTTAATGTTAACTATATCATTTCAATAAAATGGTATAACAATATGCAACTGTTTAAATCGTACTGGTACACATGTGTCCCACTACGTAGACAAGGTTTTAATTTATTTATAACATCAAACTACTTGTGTTCCTCTGGTAGTGTAACGAATTGCTCTGTATAGTAGGTACTCTAGTGGTTACTAGTATTCATGTTTGGTACTACTATATATCCATGTTCAGTAGGTCTAAATTTGGTATAATAGAACTGTACGTTAGCTAACTGTAAACTTTCTAGTAGCTTTCCTGCGTCCATGAGCACTGTTGACTCGCTCTCTTTCAATGCCAGGTAATATATATTAACCTATATTGATGAAATGTTCACAATCTATTAATAGATAGAATGAAATATAACATTTGGTATTAATTTATTTGGTAAAGGAAAATCTGAAACAAAGCGAAAAAATTAAACGGTTTAAAATGTTGATTTTTGTGTTCCTTTAATTACATTCGTTCAAATATTTATTTATATATTTGTTTTAATATACTATTTTATGAATATTTGTTGTACTAATCATTAAAGTAGCTAGTATATTGTGCGATAGGGTTATCATTAAGTTTTTTCTGGTGTTCCTATAGTTTGTTAGGGGTGTGTTGCCAAGAAATGGAGTGGTGAGGGTTAGCGAACGGAGGTTATTTACAGGTACATGCGAGTCACCACTAAGTGATAACCAAATGATAACCACTAAGTGATACCATGTGATAACTATAAAGTGATAATAGCAGAAGTATTACCATATGATAACCGCAGAGTGATAACCAAATGATAACCGCAGAGTGATAACCACACAGTGATAACTATATGATAACCACACAGTGATAACTATATGATAACCACACAGTGATAACTATATGATAACCACACAGTGATAACTATATGATATCCACACAGTGATAACCACACAGTGATAACCGCAGAGTGATAACCACACAGTGATAACCACACAGTGATAACCACACAGTGATAACCACACAGTGATAACTATATGATAACCACACAGTGATAACTATATGATAACCACACAGTGATAACTATATGATAACCACACAGTGATAACCATATGATAACCACACAGTGATAACCATATGATAATCACAATGGTAACCAATTTGGATATCCACACGGGGAATGATAACCAAATAACCACAATAGGTAATTATTTTTTTCTCGATATAACTCAAACCATAGAAGATTGAGAGGTGTAAATTTTGCAATCTTCCATGGCCCCACCATAACTTTCTTTGTGTGTCAGTCGAAATGTACTCTCCTTGATTTTAATGGAAAATAGTGTCTTCTAAAGAAAATTAACAGATTATATAAGTAGCAGACTGATTATGAATAACAGTTAATTTACTTTATACTACAGTTTAGTTCAATTGATGAGTATTAATTAGTTAGTCTCGATTATCGGGCGGTTCTCAATCATGTTAGAAAAAAAAATATAGTACCTAGTGACCTAGTCATTTTTTGTTGGAATTCGTACCCATTATACATTAAAATATTATTAACTTTTTACATGATCCAAAATTTGCAACCGTCCAATAATTCAGAACTTACCCTGCTTTCAAATTTTAACCACCGATAGTTTGGTATCGGTGCATCTTTAGGTAAAAGCTACCCACTTAACTACCGATAAATTACAGCGATAGCGACAGTATCGGTAGATCTATAGATAGAAGCTTTTTACGGGTCTACACCATTTGCCTTATCTATTTATAATATCAACCGGAAGCTGAACTCAACCTTAATAAGGTATTACCCTAATGGTAACTCTGACTCACCCCTAATTAGGTATTACCCTAATGGTAACTCTGACTCATTTCTAATTAGGTATTACCCTAATGGTAACTCTGACTCAACCCTAATTAGGTATTACCCTAATGGTAACTCTGACTCATTCCTAATTAGGTATTACCCTAATGGTAACTCTGACTCATTCCTAATTAGGTATTACCCTAATGGTAACTCTGACTCATCCCTAATTAGGTACTACCTTAATAGAAACTTGCCCTAATGGTAACTTACCCTAATTAGGTAGGTACTTACTTCCCTAATAGATTGTAGCTCTCGTAGAGGCGGGCGTCTACGCATCGGAAATTCGTGGATGTCTTTTCGCCCCGCCATTAACTCTGAAACTAATAGATAGATCGTAATTTGGATTACGCCATCGTAAAGAGTAGCGTCTGAAACCCTAGAAACATTGTCAATGTAGCTGCATATTGATTACATTGGTAGATAATTAGATATTTTAGAGGTGCGTAAAGAGGCACGATATATCACGTAAAAACACCCTACTTCTAGACCATTTATCTACGCACAAAAATGTCTAATTCTTTTTTCACCAGTCGAACTTTCATTTGATCTTAAAGTATTTACGATAATTTACCCCTTACACCTGTGGTTATAACTTGTAAACAACCAATTTGGTTCTATTTGGTTTCGTATCTACGGCCGCGATTTGCGGTAAAATCCAGATTCTACCCCAATAGGCAGTATACCCAGATTCTACCCCAATAGGCAGTATACCCAGATTCTACCCTAATAGGCAGTATACTCAGATTCTACCCCAATAGGCAGTATACCCAGATTCTACCCTAATAGGCAGTATACCCAGATTCTACCCTAATAGGCAGTATACCCAGATTCTACCCCAATAGGCAGTATACCCAGATTCTACCCCAATAGGCAGTATACCCAGATTCTACCCTAATAGGCAGTATACTCAGATTCTACCCCAATAGGCAGTATACCCAGATTCTACCCTAATAGGCAGTATACTCAGATTCTACCCCAATAGGCAGTATACCCAGATTCTACCCTAATAGGCAGTATACCCAGATTCTACCCCAATAGGCAGTATACCCAGATTCTACCCTAATAGGCAGTATACCCAGATTCTACCCCAATAGGCAGTATACCCAGATTCTACCCCAATAGGCAGTATACCCAGATTCTACCCTAATAGGCAGTATACCCAGATTCTACCCCAATAGGCAGTATACCCAGATTCTACCCTAATAGGCAGTATACTCAGATTCTACCCCAATAGGCAGTATACCCAGATTCTACCCTAATAGGCAGTATACCCAGATTCTACCCCAATAGGCAGTATACCCAGATTCTACCCTAATAGGCAGTATACTCAGATTCTACCCCAATAGGCAGTATACCCAGATTCTACCCTAATAGGCAGTATACTCAGATTCTACCCCAATAGGCAGTATACCCAGATTCTACCCTAATAGGCAGTATACTCAGATTCTACCCCAATAGGCAGTATACCCAGATTCTACCCTAATAGGCAGTATACCCAGATTCTACCCCAATAGGCAGTATACCCAGATTCTACCCTAATAGGCAGTATACCCAGATTCTACCCCAATAGGCAGTATACCCAGATTCTACCCCAATAGGCAGTATACCCAGATTCTACCCCAATAGGCAGTATACCCAGATTCTACCCCAATAGGCAGTATACCCAGATTCTACCCCAATAGGCAGTATACCCAGATTCTACCCTAATAGGCAGTATACTCAGATTCTACCCCAATAGGCAGTATACCCAGATTCTACCCTAATAGGCAGTATACCCAGATTCTACCCCAATAGGCAGTATACCCAGATTCTACCCTAATAGGCAGTATACTCAGATTCTACCCCAATAGGCAGTATACCCAGATTCTACCCTAATAGGCAGTATACTCAGATTCTACCCCAATAGGCAGTATACCCAGATTCTACCCCCTAGTATCTTAAATCCCTATTCGTTGTTGTCTATTTATTAAAATATCCCATTGAGTGTAAAAAAGATATTTACTTCACCGTGTGACTTTCAAATATTTAATTTTCATTCATGTTTATTTTTTTACTTAATAAATTATGTGACGGGCTGACATGTTAAATGTATAGTAAATGTTTTAAAGTGTATCTAATTCATGTATTATCAGGCCATAACGTGTTTATAGTGATCTAGTTTTTACTCAGTAGCAATTAGTATCTTTGGGATCATCCTATAGAAACCTCTATAATTATCCGTTAAAATCTTGGCTCACATTTATATCTACTGGCGCCGAGAGACTCTGAAGGAATTCTTTGTTAGTGTTACAGGGGTGTTACATGCTGTTACAAGTGTGTTACATGCTGTTACAGGGGTGTTACATGCTGTTACAGGGGTGTTACATGCTGTTACAGGGGTGTTACATGCTGTTACAGGGGTGTTACATGCTGTTACAGGGGATGTTACATGGTGTTACAGGGAGTCTCTATCGTTCCATTCACTGTTCCTTTTCTCTCGTTCCATTCACTGTTCCTTTTCTCTCGTTCCATTCACTGTTCCTTTTCTCTCATTCCTTTTACTGTTCCTTTTCTCTAGTTCCATTCACTGTTCCTTTTCTGTCGCTTCACAGACAAGGTCAGTGCTCTTGGCAAGTTCGTGCATATGTTCGTTACCAAGAGTTCTTTACCGTGATTATTTTCCCTATTTTTGCGTGATTATTTTACCTATTCTAGCGTGATTATTTTACCTATTCTAGCGTGATTATTTTACCTATTCTAGCGTGATTATTTTACCTATTCTAGCGTGAATATTTTACCTATTCTAGCGTGAATATTTTACCTTTTCTATCGTGATTATTTTACCTTTTCTATCGTGATTATTTTACCTATTCTAGCGTGATTATTTTACCTATTCTAGCGTGATTATTTTACCTATTCTAGCGTGATTATTTTACCTATTCTAGCGTGATTATTTTACCTATTCTAGCGTGATTATTTTACCTATTCTTGCGTGATTATTTTACCTATTCTAGAGTGATTATTTTACCTATTCTAGAGTGATTATTTTACCTATTCTAGAGTGATTATTTTACCTATTCTAGCGTGATTATTTTACCTATTCTAGCGTGATTATTTTACCTTCATTCAGTTGGTAAATTGTTACCACTTTAGGCGAATTTTATGTTTGTAAATGTTACACTATTTTCTAAATAAATGCAACTAATAAATCATCTCATTTTGTCTTGTATTTCATTGATGTAAAACTATTATTTATTACTACTATTATATACTGTCGGAGAATGTAATTTTGAGTAGCCACTAACGTTCATTTAATAGTGTAATTTTGTCAGAGAAACACGTTAAGTTTTGGCGGTTAAGCTGGTCACTCACTCGGCAGACAAGCGCCACCAAAATGGCTGAACATTTCTAGTACAATCACGTCCTTGTTTGGCGGATAGAACGGTCAGGTTATTTTTGTGGGTGCTGTACAGCAGCTGGTTCGAGAGCCACTGGCTATATCTCTGTCTCGCCTCGAGCAACATGAGACTAGAGTTACTCCGCGCCAAATTCTAAGCCAAATCCTAGCTCCTGTTTATGGGTAAAAATCTTTGAAATATTCTATGTAAACATCCTTAATCATGAATTTAAATTAATTAATTCTGAATGAAAATTTATTGAAACTACAATTCAAATGAATAATTAATAAAATGATACATTTAATTGAATGTGTAGGTCTACATCCAAGCCGGTTTTTTTTATATGCTTTTTGATATTTATGTAAAGAAAAAATCTTCAAGTTTCGATCCTAAATGCAGATTGTAATTAATATGCACTTCTGATTGACAGAATCAACTGATAGCTACAGAGTGTGCAATTATTCACTAACTTTAACTTCCGATACCGACTAGATACTCGATACAGCTATCATCAATGCATTCAATTGCTATTGCATAGTTTCTCGATTCAACTGCAGCCGCTGCTTTTATGATCTTTTTATTGTGGTATCTATGTTGTCTGCATATGCATTCTCTGCTTGCACGTACCCATTGAATGGATGCATTGGTTGGAGAAGGCTATTAATAGATAGGGATACTGTTTCCTTGCAATACGATAGCTCTTCTTCCCATGCACTGCGACTGCATCCATACTAAACAGAGAGGTAACTATTCTAGTGCACTGTGATGTGTTTGTAGTCACGAGAACAGATAAAGCAATTGCAAGTTAGTTCACTGATGAGCAGTACTGGAACATATTATTAATAGGTTTGTGATAATATGCTTTTAAGATCAAAGTTCTTAAAAGTATTTTAGACAAAATGAAATGATATGGTATAGAATACTATATATACTACAACACTGGGTTAGAACGATTCAATAGTGTTTAATTCCTCAGTCTGTAATATTTTCAAGATCTATAATTTTATAAATTTTATTTATTCATAATAACATCCTCAAAAATATTAAATTTTCAGAAGCGTTATTAACAATGGCTTTTATCTGGATGCAACACTATCTAATTTTGAACTCTTCTTGTCATGTTCAGTTGATTGATGGATAGAAAAAAGATTTCCGGTGTATTTAAACAATATATATTTTCCGCATCGTGCTGTGGACTAAATCTTGTATTATTTTGTACTGTTTCTGTACTTTTTAGTTTTCTGGAGCACTTTCACCTCCTTGTAGAACGTCCAGTGCTTTCTAGTTTCGTAAATACATATGCAAGACCTATTATTTCTATGTTTTAATATGAAAGCATAGAAAACATTTCTGATTTATTTTGCGTATTTGTTTATTGCAAAATCCTAATCTTTTTCTGTCAATTAAAATTTCGAAATTCATTACTATTTTATCTGAAGAATCTAACGATTGACTAATGTCTATTTTTACCACACTATTCTTTGCCAATACATTACTACTGATACATGTCCTGCAACTTAGCTACTTCTTTTCAGTTCTAACCGTATAAGTTAGCAACAAACCGTACGAAAGTTCTCCTCAAACTTACGCTTTATTTTTTATCATTTAGGTAGTGGGTCTGTAACTGCTGCAATTGGCCGCAGGAAGCTATTTGCGTCATACCCTCGGGCGTTGATTGGTTTCAATATTTGGATCAGAGGAAGGAGAAGGGGGGGGGGGCACTCAAAATTGTAATTTGTGGTTAGTTCTAAGAATTAAAAAAGAATTTTTTTTCATCTAGTGCTTAAATTGCTCGTTCGTCAATTATAGGTACTGTTATCTTCTCTGTATGAGAATGTTTCAAATTAGCTCGTTAAAGTTATATTCGGTGGGTTTTTTATACTTTTCTGTATTTTTTTCTTTTGATTATTAGATAGAAATTATATAAATTATATTTCTCTTCAATACTATATTCTATATATATACATTTGTTTATGTTCTTTTTTGTTCATTGTGCTTTATCTCCTATTGGTTGTTTTTATTTTTATCATGAATTTCTTCATAAATTACCATGTCATGATTCTAATTTTTTGTTTTTGTTCTCCCACAGAGCGCGGTAGGTTGCCCAAGCCATGACAGACATGTGACATGTCCCTTCTGCCTGGCCGCACACGAGGGGTGCAGGAGCAACCAAACCCGGCACAGAGACGCGAAAGGAGCTCCAATGCAGCTCCTAGCTTCCCCTTTCACAGCGGTGGCTCCTCCTCCACCCTTGATGTTAATGATAGCAACCTCCATCCTAGTGTTTTCGTCAACAGAGCTGTGGCGAACAGTTTGCGGGTGCCGTATAATGGAAGCTCTTCGATTTCCCCCGCCAGTTCTCTCATCTTCAACTCCAGTGGTGAAGAAATCCCTCCATTGGACAGCTCCAACTCTTTTCAACTGCTGTCCTCTTCCCCTCCCAACTCTTCCATTTCTCTCACTCTTCCTAGGCCTGATCACCAGAGATCGAACAACCTTTACGTCGACACACCTTTCCCACATAGACCGACACCTAGGAGAGAAGAATCTAGCCACAATTCACCGCACAATTCTACTTTCAATGTCAGGTCAGCTTCGCCAGCAACTCGGACAGTTTCTCCTTCAAGTTTATCTGTTAATTTCAGTCAGAACTCTTCTTTAAACAGCTCACCACCGCACCTTAACACGTCTATCCTTCCCTCTGTTCATGGCACTCATGCACAGAGATCTTTTATAAATCCAAACTGTCGTAATGTAAATAATATTAACAGTAGTACTAATTGTCATAATGTTAAAAATAGCAGCTCTAGTAATAATAGAATTAACAAATTGTCATCTTCTTCGTTTTCCTTCTCGTCTTCGAAGAATCGTGGTGGTGGCTTAGTTATCCAGAACCAGTCTACGACTCCTCTGAATTTCATCAAAAATAACCATTTCGGTGGATCGGGCGGTGTTGGTGGAAAGTCATTTTCTAAACCCAAGCACTCTAATAGCAAAAAAGACCTCAGCAAATCAGTTGGTGATTTGAGAGCTGATGATAGGCGGGTCAGTGGCAATTTTCTAGGTATTTCCAATTTAATAGGTACCGCTGGTTCGGGCGATAGTATAATCTGCAGTCACTGTGGCAAATGTAGATGCGAAGCGTGCACCACGTCTAAACCCCCTCCCTCCACTTGGATCTGCAACGGTAAATGCTTGTGCTCTCCTGCTGGTATCGTGGATTGCTTATCCTGTGCTTGTTGTGTGAAGGGTATGCTGTACCACTGCAGAAGGGGAGAAGAGGGCAGTCATAGACCAAGAGAAAATCTAAATCGTAGACAGAACACCATCGTGACGATACACGATGACGATGCCTCTTCCACAGCCACCAAGGATATTCCTTCTTACGCCATTGGATCAAGATGTGCCCTTTGGTCCTGTTTGGTCCTTGCAGCCGTACCACTTCCCTGCCTACTTTGCTACTTCCCTCTGACAGCACTCAGAAAACTCATGGAGAAATGTTACCAAAGATGTACTTATCATGGGTGTAGGTGTTCTGCATATCGTCCTCCTCCCCCATCATCAGTCATAACCTCTCAGCCTTCTAGTGTTAGTACGACGCCATTGGCGACTCCCCCCACCAGACCGCACTTGTTAGCCAGGCCTCTGGACACTAGATTGCTCCAGGAGCCCTCCTTTGCACCCCCATCCCCCCCTAGTCTCCTACTCTAGTCTGGTATCTCCTGAAATGATGCTTCCTTTCAGAGAAGCAAACTCGGCAGCTTATTCACCCATATTAGCAACATTGTTTACAATTTTTTTTACTAATTCCCCACTATGAATCAAATTCTAAGATCACACCAAATAGAAATGTTATAGTTTCTTTCACATTATTATTCATTTTATGGAGTTTGCTAACTCAATTTGTATTTATTTGGAATAACGAATCAATGGTTTTGATGAATGAAGAAGAATCATTGCGAAAAAAATTTAGTATACCTAGCTAGATTATTTAAATTTCACAAAGTTTTTCATTTGTTTAGTTTATAATTTTTATGTAGGTAGTGCAGTTCTCAAATTAGTAATTAACAATCACTCAGGTGTTTATATGAGCTTCATTCAATATATTGTTAGTTATTTAATAAGGAATTTGTTGCTTGTTTTGTAAGTTCAGTGTACATAGGGTAAATAATTAAATAGCATTGAGGCTGGTTATCATGGAGTATAGCTCTTACTTTTGTAGTCTAACTCTTTAAGCTTTTTGGAACATTTTTCATACTGGTAATCACTCTATTACTGGACACTCGCAGTTACCGGAAAGTGAATGTTAACACCAACTTCCCGACTACTGCGAACCTATAAGTGACCTTATGCTATAAATTAAAAATATTTATCTATTTTTGAACTAAATGGTTATCCTCTATTTGTTAAAGTTATTTAATGTTCAGTTGGAGTGACCGCAAAAAATATTAATGAAGAGCATGTATAGTGTACATATATTATTTTTATTGTAATATTTCCATTAGAATATGCACCTTTTCGGTGTTTAAGCAATATGAAAGAAAGAAATGATTGAAAGAAATAAAGCACTTTTATTGCATCCTTAAATAGGAAAAATAAGAGAAATAATTTATTTGCAAATGGAATAAAAATAGGTATTATTTTATGGTGAATTAAAATAAGCTTTCATTTATGGTGGGGCCATAGAAGATCAAGAAGGGTCTGTTATCTTAACTGCTGATACCATACTAATGATTTTAATATATTGCAGCAGATTTATAGATAGCTTATTAATTTGATTTACTTAATACTTTGAATATTAAAATAATATTTCTATTTCTAAAAGTTTTGAGGAAAAATAAAACTGAAACGGAAGATCTGAAAATTTTGTTTATTTTCTCTCCGTAATAAAAAGTATACAAGTACTTAAAATAATCCAAGAATATATTAGTAGATAAACGTGAAATGAAGTCCTAAGTATTTAACATGAGTTATGTAACATGTAAAGTCTCATTAAACATGCAAAGAATCATTCAAAACATGTATGTTCATTAGGCAAGGGCTAAGCTAATTAGTACATGTTGTATCTAACATGTACTTGCTTCACGCATACTATCGCTCCGAACTTAAATTTAGCACCGGAAGTTCGTTCTTCTCTTTACTAGTTATGTTCAGGCTCTGAACTGAAATAGTTTGAGATTTGTTGGTAATATGTAGGGTTGGGATAATATGCTTTTAAAATCCTAAATCTTAGAATATCATAAACAAATTGAAAAGGGTATCGAATGCAATATACCGCTGATTTAGAACGATTCAATACTATTTAATTCTCTTCGTCTATAATTTTATCAGGATCTGTGATTTTAAAAGCATATTGTCAGAACCCTAACTAATATGTGCCACTGAAGTATCCAATATTTCTTCTGTTGATGTTAGTTGGAGATACGTACTGTCTATTTGTTTTAAATGTTGTTATAGTTATTTCTGATTGTATGCTGATTTGGCAAATTGAAGAGACATATGAATGAAGTCATAAACTTTATTAATGAATTGACAATCTTGCTCATTAATGAAATCTTGATATTTTAAGAAGGAAAAGTTATGAAAAAACATATAGAATGAAAATACGAATATTTATTCTCTTATTAATTTCAATGTCAGTTTACAGTACCTACATTTAGTTTATTTTTGACTACATTCGGAAATAATAAATCCATCCTTCAAATTTTAATTAAATATCATATGATTAAGAAACTGTTCAAAAACCTGCAAAAATCTATGATATGAAATTTATTCCATATCTGTATTTACAAAAGGAGTTTAATTTAAATAAACTTTTACCTGAAGACATATTTGCTCATCATATTTTCCAATAGGTACTCCATCATTTCGTCAATAGACTATTTTTCTGGCTGTACATACATCTTGCATCACAGACTATACCAATAAGTTTCGTCTGCGCACGACACACACCGAAGGTTTTACGTAACCTGGGAGTGTTCCTGCTCCATATATAGTAACACTAGCCTTATCCAGCCACGGAAAACAAATCAAAGTGTAGACTGTAAGTGACCAAACATGCATCTCATTCAAAGTTGATGCTATAGAGGCTTGAAGGATAAGTTGGTACCGCCCTGAACCTACGCTTGTGCATTAGAGCAGGAAATTCCTCTAGAAATTAGCGATATGAATTTTAAAGTAGAGGAGATTAGGAAAATATCGTACTATCAGAAAAAAGAGCTAATGTGATGATGTACTATCAGAAAAAAGAGCTATGTGATGATGTACTATCAGAAAAAAGAGCTAATGTGATGATGTACTATCAGAAAAAAGAGCTATGTGATGATGTACTATCAGAAAAAAGAGCTAATGTGATGATGTACTATCAGAAAAACGAGCTAATGTGATGATGTACTATCAGAGAAAAGAGCTAATGTGATGATGTACTATCAGAAAAAAGAGCTAATGTGATGATGTACTATCAGAGAAAAGAGTCACTGTGATGATGTACTATCAGAAAAAAGAGCTAATGTGATGATGTACTATCAGAAAAAAGAGCTAATGTGATGATGTACTATCAGAAAAAGAGCTAATGTGATGATGTACTATCAGAAAAAAGAGCTAATGTGATGATGTACTATCAGAAAAAAGAGCTAATGTGATGATGTACTATCAGAAAAAAGAGCTAATGTGATGATGTACTATCAGAAAAAGAGCTAATGTGATGATGTACTATCAGAAAAAAGAGCTAATGTGATGATGTACTATCAGAAAAAAGAGCTAATGTGATGATGTACTATCCGAGAAAAGAGTCACTGTGATGATGTACTATCAGAAAAAAGAGCTAATGTGATGATGTACTATCAGAAAAAGAGCTAATGTGATGATGTACTATCAGAAAAAAGAGCTAATGTGATGATGTACTATCAGAGAAAAGAGCTAATGTGATGATGTACTATCAGAAAAAAGAGCTAATGTGATGATGTACTATCAGAGAAAAGAGCTAATGTGATGATGTACTATCAGAAAAAAGAGCTAATGTGATGATGTACTATCAGAAAAAAGAGCTAATGTGATGATGTACTATTAGAAAAAGAGCTAATGTGATGATGTGCTATCAGAAAAAAGAGCTAATGTGATGATGTAGTATCAGAGAAAAGAGCTAATGTGATGATGTACTATCAGAGAAAAGAGCTAATGTGATGATGTAGTATCAGAGAAAAGAGCTAATGTGATGATGTACTGTCAGAAAAACGAGCTAATGTGATGATGTACTATCAGAAAAAAGAGCTAATGTGATGATGTACTATCAGAGAAAAGAGTCACTGTGATGATGTACTATCAGAGAAAAGAATTACAGTGATGATGTACTATCAGATAAAGACTTTGTGATGATATATAAATATATCAATATATTTACCAATTTAATACGAAAAAATATTATTGTCAATGTAAAATATATATCAATCATACCTGTGACAATTATTTTTTTCAATTGTGCTTCCAATTCATTTTTCCTTATGAAAAGTTCAGTATGAATGATATAATTCTTTAGTATCTCTAAGTATATATAAATACATTGAATGAAATTGTCCTTGTGTGTTTCTGATCTATAAAGCGATTACAAGGAATCGTTAGAATCGGACAAGAAGCAACGATGTTATAATCCTCACAGCAAATACTGTTATAATATCGTAGCTTGGTGAAAAGTCACGATCTCCATCTCTAATGCTCTCTAATTTGTAGTTACTATGGTATTGAGTATTTAAAATAGTTAATAATGTAGAGAAAAGCATATCGATCTTTGTGCTGTACTGCATCACTAGAATTTTTTTAATGGAATTTGTCTAATTGCGTGTTTTGAAAATTTTGTTAAAAAAATTCACAATTTTTCCATGATTTCTTTTATAAATATTTTAATTAAAATTAAATTTGCAATTCAAATTCATGATTAATACAAAAAAATTAAATGGTAATTATTAATTTATAATAATTCACATTAATATTTTTTATATCTTTAATTTTCTCAAGGTATGACAGAGAGTTGAATAAATGAAAATATCAATTAAGACACGTAAGATGACTATTAATTCATTTAAAATTAACACAGACCCCCTGCCGCTGATAAAAGTAAATTAAGTTCAATTATACTAGTCATGATGTCACACTGGTATGCATATATTAAAATGCATATTATTTAATGCCGTAATAGACACGGTACATTTACTAACTTATATATCATAATTGAAGGGTAAAATTGACCAACAATTGCCAGTAGTGTTGAATATAACTATTTATATAATTATGTTATTTATTAATTTTTATCAGTGTGTTAATCTACAATAAAATATTAGAAAATTGATATCTGTGTTAGAGACACATTTGAACAAAAATAATCGAAACATAAGGAATCTGAATTTCTAATCTCTAAGTACATCACATAGCTCATTACTGTTTCTCAGCCTCCTGGTCTCCTCTTTTGAATATTTTCTCAGTAATCAGATATCCAAATTGGACACCAGTCCAAACTGTAATAGTTACACAGTAAACCATTCCGCCTTTCAAGTCGCTTCGTTTCCTGCCAAATGACCGGATATCAGACCAGATAGCAGGAAACTCCGGCGATTATTCCCCCTGAAGCTCTTACAACGCCACCTTACGAGCTGGAATGGAACTAACGCCAATAGTTACTGTTCGTAAAGCTCTTACAACGCTACTTTGCGAGCTGGAATGGGACTCACGCCAATGATTACTGTTCGTAAAGCTTTTACTACGCCACCTTGCGAGCAGGAATGGAACTCACGCCATTGATTACTGTTCGTAAAGCTCTTACAACGCTACTTTGCGAGCTGGAATGGAACTCACGCCAATGGATACTGTTCGTAAAGCTCTTACAACGCCACTTTGCGAGCTGCAATGGAACTCACGCCAATGGTTACTGTTCGTACAGCTCTTACAACGCTACTTTGCGAGCTGGAATGGAACTCACGCCAATGATTACTGTTCGTAAAGCTCTTACAATGCCACCTTGCGAGCTGCAATGGAACTCACGTCAATGATTACTGTTCGTAAAGCTTTTACTACGCCACCTTGCGAGCAGGAATGGAACTCACGCCAATGATTACTGTTCGTAAAGCTCTTACAATGCCACCTTGCGAGCTGCAATGGAACTCACGCCTTTGATTACTGTTCGTAAAGCTCTTACAACGCCACTTTGCGAGCTGGAATGGAACTCACGCCATCACAATGTGTATGATATACACCTGATATATGATATATATCAGGTAATATAATGCATAAATATAAAATAACTTCAAATTACTAAAATATTATTTAGGTCACTTAACAAATTTCTGATGTGAAAGAATATATACTGTATATGTTAGGATAATAAATGTGTGAACACGTAACTGTCCTATATTATGTTGTAGCACACTGAATCGTAATTGCTGTATATTTTTAAGGATGACGTAAGAAAAGTGTTCTGTAATGAACTAAGACAATTCTAAAAACTCTAGCTACTTTCATGCATCTTCTGTGCATATACTTACACCTCCACAATATTATGTAAACGCACATCAATTATGTACGTGCACAAAAGAAACGCACACCAGCCAACGTTGAAATAGTTTGAACTTATCATTTTATTGTAAACAATATTGAAATGAACCTATTGTTTTCTATATATTCATAAAGTTAGAAATATTATAATGGAAGCAATGACCATCAGGTAAATTACACTCTTTTAGAATATTAAAAAAATAAACTATAAAAAATTATGTATTTAAAACAAAAAATATCATCATAGTCTCTCATTAAAAATTCAGCATTTTAATAAATATCGCTTACAGTTTACACATCAAAATAGAAATATGAGTGATTTCAACTAGTTTATGTACGTTTATTATATATATATATATGTGTACGGTTGTGTAACGTGTATGCATATGTTTTTATGTGCATAAAGAAAATGTATGAAAATATCAGTATGTCTAAGTTTGTCTTAGTCAATTACCAGGTTTCTTTTTACTTACGTCACCCCTAGAAAATACTCTTACAATTCTGTTGAAATTATAGAATTAAATAGAGGATGATAATATTTCATATGGAATTTTATGTTCATTCACACATATATTCTTACAATAAATCACTTTAGGAGCGTCTTAAATTAATAGGCAAAAATCTCGTATACTAACATTATCTATTTGTAAATTCTTTTCAGGAAAATCATGAAATAAATGTTAAACTAAACACAAAATACCAGAAATTAAAATACACATGACTTTCATTATTAATGTTACATAAAGGAAGACCCATGTGAATTTTTGTGTTATTTGAAACCTTAAAATCCCCTTTTTATTTTGAATTATAAATATATTTGATAAAAACAGATTTATAGAATTCGCGTATTTAAGGGTTAATTAATTTCTAACAAAGTAGAACTTCTAAAGAAACTCAAGAAACAGTACCGCATAAACATCATCATTCGGTTCTAGATCAGATTCCACCTCCTAATCCGCTATTTAAATTCCCTGCCCGTTATACAAAGGTCGTAACCACGACCCTGCTAATCCAATGGCCCTTCCATCTTGCAAAATCAAACCAAAGTTTTGATAGAAAGTCAAGCTACAAGAAAAACTGAACCACGCCCACATATTGTACTTAGGGTACGCTCTGAGATATCGAACGGTTCCACATTTTAAATCTCATAGGAAAAAAATTAAATTCATATCCATGATACCTGCATGCATCATGGATACCAATCAAATAAATTTGATCAAATCTTTTTTTTTTTCAGATCAAAAATGTAGAACCGATCTCAGATTTTACCCTAGGTACCCAGTTGGAAAGGCCTGAAGTATGCTATTTGCATGTATTTACGAAGCAGTTCCGCGCCAGCAAATCATTTTGAGGTGGTGACCCTTAGAACGCAGCCCCTGGCTATCTTTGGCCACACTGCCATCCTTATAGGGAAGATCTGCAGCTGCACAGCACACAGAGCTCTCACTGCGTGGAGGGCTATGCAAAGCACGCCTAGCTAGGCTCTTTCACAACTAGCGATATCTATGATAATGTAAATGTTTGGTAGTTTTCGTAGGAATTTTATTCCGTGTGTTTCGATAAATTAAACGTGATTTTGATGGGAAACAGAACAGTAATTATTTATTAAAAAATTTATATTCGTATTGATGTATATTTTATGATATTACAAGCAAATACATTGCGACAGCGTGTCATATACTTTCTACACACCTCAAACTGCGTGCCATACTGATTGTAAACATCTGCACTGCGTGCCATACTGCGTGCCATACCTCTCACTGAGTCCAATACTGCATTTATTCCTCAACCTGCCTGCCATACTGCATGTAAACACCTCAAACTGCGTGCTATACTGCATTTATTTGTCACACTGCGTGCAACACTACCTGCAAATTTCACAGTGCAGTGTAAATATGTGTTCTTTTCTTTATATACTTTCCCATTTAATTAATTATTAGCATTAATTATATTTTCTATTCTCTTGCAATCAATTCGCCCTTGAAAATTATATAATTTAATAGATTATAAGTAGTTATTTTTTGCTGACGTCATTTAAAATGAGTCCATTATTGAAATAATGTTAATCAACAGTAGCCGTTTTAATGCTCAATAGCTTTATTTTCTACGAGTATCCCTTATTTGTAATGAATTCTCACGTGATAGAGAAATGCCATTAAATTGATATTATATTATTGATATAAAAAGAAAAACAATTAACTTTTACTAATTACTATATTATTAAGTATTATCATTGAAATTTAAATATATAGTTAAATTATTTAGATATAAGAAAAACCTAAAATATTTTCACAAAATTTATTCTTTATGAAATTAAATATTTAAAAAAATTGATTAAATAAAATTATTTCCTGAAAGTTATTTAAGATGAAGATAAATGATATTTTTTAAAAATGTAATTTCTGTCGGTATGTCGGTGTTCCTAGCCGTTCCTGTACCGTTACTTGGATCACAGTTCCGGTTGTAGGTCTAGGGCATACACCGGGTTAGGGACGCACCCGGTACATTCCTGGTACGTAGGTGTGGCCAATATTACACCTACGGAGGTACACCTTAAGAGTTGTAGTTACACCTTGCCAAAAATTTTAGAGCCTAATTTTTGGCTCACTTACATATACATAATGTATGATAACATTTGTTGAAGTTTTAAATTATAATAACCTCTATTAAATTTATGTAATTGTACCGCAAACTAATGTTTTATATATATCAAATTTGTATTAAAGTAAAACGAAAAGATAAATATCTTAATTGAGTATCAATTTATTGACACATAAGTAATTTGTCCGTCATATATAATTGATGAACTATTTTATAAGTTACGAAAAAACTAATATATTAGATCGTAATAATACGAGTCTGATTTTTAATTTCCAAATTTGTATCGAATGATATTTTCAATTCATTAATAGAGTTCAGAAATTAAGTGAGTTCCATAAAAGAGAATTATGGTGGGTCATAGAAGTTTAAAAAGAGACCCACTTAAATTCCTATGACCCACCTTAATTATACTACACAGAGAATAATTAAGGTAGAATCAATGGAGATTATTTCGCTCTTGATTTTCCGTTAGCAATCCCTAATTTCTCTTAAAATAGCTACGTCAGTGTCGCTACCGAATTACGCTCCATCTTGCGGTTGTCTGATCAATCCAAACACTCATCGAATACTCACTCGCACTTTCACCACCTTTTCAAAAAAAGTTTAGTGCTCCCAGAGATTCAAACGTTGCCCGCTGTAAGGGAAATAGAAATAGCTATTGAATAAAAGTATATCAAAGAATATAGGTTCTATATATATCAGTTACTCTCTGTACTTATTTGGACGAGTAAAAAATATGTCTATAAAAAGATATCATTAATTTCTAATTTAGGGAATTTTACAACTAATTTAACATATCTAAATCAATGCAGAAATAAACGATATATAAATTATTATTCATTTTTTATTTCAAATTAATTGGACAATTACCAATAAAAATTAAATAATAATTACCATATCTTTTTTCGTATACGAACTTGTCCTACCGCTTAATAGACGTATTTCAAACACTGTGCCATTTTTAGCGGTCAGGTTAACATACTGCAAGGTGACGGAGTGGAGATTTTACCAGCTGGGGGAAGGGGGGGGGGGCATATTCCAGGCAGGCTGGCGGGGTACATTCACTCCTTATTCAAATTATTCATCATAACTCACTAGTTGAAAACATTTCAAAGCCGATATTCTAGTATCGTCATAAAGTTGAGTTAGATACCTAGAAATATTATCCAAAACACTGTTCCAGTTTTTAGTAATGTTTATAGGTACACTAGGAATGGGTTGAGAACTGGGAGCGGGGTGGGGGTGGGAGTGGAGGGGGTTAAGAGGCTTTCAGAGAAGAGAAACATGGAGTGTTGTCTCCTTATAAGGAAGTTTGAGGTTGCGTTTCGTCCCTGTTACTTACTGGACAGTCAACCATTCATACATATTCTCTAAGAGTTCAAGCTGTTTTCTTTACTCGTTCCTATGCTAATTACGTACTTCTCCGCAAGGTTCTTTTTTGCGCTCTGTCGTAATGGCCGCAAACTCTCGTCATACAATGAATATTTTTGAAGGTAATGCAGTATAGCTATTCGAAAAGTGAAGAAAAAACTACGGATTTGAAGGTTTATTTTATAAGTTTGTTTATATATTCTATAAGCTAGACGTTTTCTGTTGCTTATTTGATAGTTTCAATAATTGATCAATGAAAGAAATTTCCTTTTGTATATGTTCTGCGCCATTTGTCGATTTGCACGTTCTTGAGAAAGCTCTGCGCTTTTTTTTTGGAACATTGAAATTGCGCGACAATCTCGAGGTTTTCAATGATCCTGAAAACACGCTGCACATTCTCGAGATTGTTCAAAAGTGACATATTGTACGGAACTTATACATTCTATAGCATATTGATTGTATTTTGAATTATTTAATTTTTTAGGAATTAAATTATCAAGCAAGAAGATTAAATAAAAAATATGGTATATTCAACACTTCATCAACATTTCGGGAATATTATAGTAAGTTAAGTTACGAATTATCGGTCAGTTTCACATCTTCGGTCATATAAGAAAAATCTAAAAATAAATATTATTACTTAATTTTCATTGGCAAACAAAATAATATTTTATCGTTTTTTCTTATAAGACCGAAGAAACTTATAGTAAGTAGAATTTTACGTCTAATTTACATTTAATGAAATAACCTACATTTTAGAATGGTTGCATGGGACGCACCTGTAATTTCCTGTAGTCCTTAGACAGGTAAGCCTGTCGCTCCTCCGGAGGAAGTGATCTAAAGTGGGGGGTGTGACTTAAAAAGGAAGGATGAGTGGCTCTAGACGTGGCTGGCGGAAGTGCTTTTTGTGTCAATTTGAAGTTGCTGAGTAGGTAGGTAGGTAGGTAGGTAGTCCTTTTCTGATATGAGGACATACGTATCCGTTACTTTGTCTCTATTTCCTTCTTACATCTTATGGAGATGTGCTTACAATACAGTTCTACAGTTAGCACAGCATTTATCCATCTTTTTTTTTTAAACTTGAATAATATATTCAATAACAGGCAATTTTGAATTTAAATAAACATAAAAAATTTGCACACATTAATAATTTTAAGCTTACGATTCCTCAATATTCCATTTGATAATTATTATTTAAAATATATTTCCATTCATTATTCATTATAAATAATCTAATACATATGAGGTTAGCGATTATCTAAAATTTGAATTTATGCTGATAATTATCTAAATATAATATAACAATTAAATCTACAACAAACTTTGTATTATTGAATGTATTAAATATAATTCGTATCTTTCAAATTGAGTTTATGATATATCTAATCACGTGACATATCTATATCAACTATAGCTTATGATTATCTATCCACGTAATATCTACCACATATAGCTTATGATTATATTTTCACGTAATACCTACCACATATATAGCTTATGATTATCTATTCACGTGATATCTTCCACATATGTAGCTTATGATTCACGTAATATCTACCACATATAGCTTATCATTATCTATTCACGTAATATCTACCACACATAGCTTATGATTATCTACTCACGTAATATCTACCACATATAGCTTATCTTTATCTATTCAAGTAATATCTACAACATATAGCTTATCTTTATCTATTCAAGTAATATCTACAACATATAGCTTATCTTTATCTATTCAAGTAATATCTACAACATATAGCTTATCTTTATCTATTCAAGTAATATCTACAACATATAGCTTATGAATATCTATTCACGTAATATCTATAACATATAGCTTATGATTATCCATTCACGTAATATCTACCACTTATGTAGCTTATGATTCACGTAATATCTACCACATATAGCTTATCATTATCTATTCACGTAATATCTACCACACATAGCTTATGATTATCTACTCACGTAATATCTACCACATATAGCTTATCATTATCTATTCACGTAATATCTACCACATATAGCTTATCATTATCTATTCACGTAATATCTACCACATATAGCTTATCATTATCTATTCACGTAATATCTACCACATATAGCTTATCATTATCTATTCACGTAATATCCACCATATATATATAGGTACAACCAGTCTACGTGATTTTGAAGCTGAGCAGGAAACTTGTCATTACATGCTGCCTTGCCACTCTTCCTGTACTTAGTTTACCCTTCACCAAAATGTTGTCGTGTATTCCATTAATATGACAGTTGTATTGTGCATAACCTATTATTCCAATACTCTCTGTGATACAATAAGTAGTATATCGTGCAATAAAGGTGGTAAAAATAGTGATTTTGATACAGCTGAAAAGACTGTACGGGTCGTCATCATATTATTTATTGGATGGTTATGTTGCTAATATTATTATCTGCGATGTGCATTCAGTTATCGTTTAGGTTGTTGTTGCTAAATTATTTATAATATTATTTACTATTTCGTGAACATGTAAGAAACTAAGAATATCTGGGTAAATGATTTTTGGCAACATTAATTGATTAAGTAATAAATGAGTAATTCCTTTTAAACTGTTATGTATGTTGCAACACAAAAGTCAACGACGTCTGTACGAAACTTCAGAAGTTATACCAATTTAAACATATACATATGTTTAAATTGATTTTTTTTATGATATTTTAACTCATATATGACTAACAATTATAGGTGAAATTTATTTTGAATTTATATTATTTATTATGTATGACTCACAAATAATTCATAGATGTGCTTGATATGTAGCAATATATATTCCAAGGGAAATGAAGACAATAAAATAAATAAACTATCTAAATTAGAGCTACTTAGACTTTTTATCAATTTTATGATTATTGTGACCATGACTATATCCATTCTGTTTGCGATGTAGTTAGCATACAACCAAAGATATTATATAATACAATAAGATTCACTACTATCGGATGTTCTCATTCCAAAAATGCATCGTGTTGACACCAGTAGTTTACTAAGCCGGCGGCAAACCATACACTATCATGTCATATATCATATATCAAGTGGACATGATAGTGCTATCCATACACTATCATGTCATATATCATATATCAGGTGGACATGATAGTGCTATCCATTCACTATCATGTCATATATCAGGTGGACATGATAGTGCTATCCATACACTATCATGTCATATATCATATATCAGGTGGACATCCCAGCAAACATGAATGTATCTATTCGATATCTGAACGACTCTGTCTAACCTCTCTTCCGACATCGAATACCAGTAACAAATTAGACATGGTGACATCAAGTAGACATCAATCCGATATCCGTTTGCACCGCTAAACCGCATCATATTAAGTATATTTGGCATCCAAACGATACCGTTAAAACAGCGTTGAATAGAAAGATAAATTACGACATCTAACATACATAGGGATTCTGCATCGAACAGACGCCTAATTATATATCTAATATGCTTCGAAAGATGCATATCAATTTAATTTATGTTACATAATGTTATATATAAATTAAATGGGGAGAAATGAAGTGATGTGTCCGGGTATCGTTCGTGGGTCCATCCGTCCTCGTGCCAGCAGCTCTGCCACTTTGCCACCGTGGATGCATTTTACTATAAATTTTTTTTGATATTAACCTTTCTTTTAGTATTTCCGGGTCGGAAATACTAAAAGAAATTTTAAAGTGAATAGAACAATACAGGCAAGCACCGCTTTTATAACCAAAATCACAACTTATTCTTATTTCAAATAGTAATGAGTTGGTCAAATTTTTATATAATTGTAACTCCTTTAAAATTTCGTTCTCTATGAGTTCAAATTAAAGAAAATGTTTTGAGGCCACGACTTAGAATACAGATGAAAGCTCTGTGATGAAAGTTCAAAGTAATGAATGCATTAATTAAAATTTGACCATATACTAATTCTCACTCAGTAAGTAAAGGTCATAATAGTTGAGTAATTAGTTTGACATTTTGACTTATATAATTGTGTTATATAAAACAGGAATTTTCTGCTCTGTGAAATAATTTTAGCAATACGGTATATGTTCCAAGTTATTAATAGGGTCTATATTTTCGAACACGTGATAAAGGAAAATATAATAATTATTATTTAACTACTATTTGATTAGTAACATAATAGCTGAAGGTATGATACCAATTGAAATAAAAGTTAAATAATGATTATTATATATAGATTTATTGAGTCCGATTACCACTTTAAGTTTAATTATCTTCAATGTGAATCACTGAATTTTAATCGTCTCATTTGCAGCTTTTGGCACTAGGTGAAAGCTCAAGTTATCGGATATGGGGTTTCGCATAATTTACGTAGAATAATTATTTATGTAATGATTTTTATTTCTAAACTTGTATTTTACGTACTGGTATCATGGATGCCAATTTAAGTAAGAATTGAATAATGATAATTATTATATTTATTTCTTACATATTCGAAAATGTGGAACCATCCGATAACACAGAATTTACTTTAAAATAGAACGTGTTAAATAGTCTCTACGTTTAGTAGAGGTTTAACGTCTGCTTCTGAACCAAAGGAAAGTGGCTCCATGGACAAAGTCACGACGCTCATGGATGCTGAAAAGCTACTCCGTGAATGCTGTCACTTACCGAGGATGTGAAAAAAATGGGCACAAGCACCGGTGGCTGCACTCAAGGATGGAAGAGGGAATTGAAGAGGTAATAGTAAATGAAGTCTACGAGCCTACTTAACACAAAATCTAAGACCTCGTACGTAATTGTGGAGCGTAACCCTAGCGCTATCCTCTAAATTTGCATGGAGAGGTAAAAACACTATACACATGGTAAACATAAAATAGACAATACATAATCCAAATTACAACAGTTTTGGTTCCCAAGGGACGCCTCCCCACTTCTCTTCTATCCACCAAAGACAGCTTCAGGAACCCCTCGGGGCTTATTATAAGCAGTTTAGAATAGATTCATAACAATAAATGCACTGGCCATCTAAAAATCACTTTATTGGTTATCCATTTCATTTTACGGTACAGGAGGAACAATATATTCAACAACCGATGTTCCAATATCGCTTACTTTACGTTAATCCAGTGTACAATCGCACTAGCTTGCCAATGTCCGATCGTACCTAAACAACTGCCGTAGTCCCCTATAAGTGGATTAATTATTGGGTATAGTTTAAACTTTAAAGGGAGCACAACGTACGTTATTTAGAAAGGTACAATCCAATTAAATAGAAATAATTCCTACATTTCTATACGCATTACAAAACAGGAAGATAAGAAAATGAATTTCCTAATTTGAAACGATTTTTGTAAAACTACGTATCTGTTTTCGCACTTCTGGTCGAAGTATAAATTCAGATATCGTTTGGAAACAGACATACCGACGTCAAGATGATGCTGTTAAAACCATGTATCGGTTTTCGTGTTTCTACTCGAAGTTTAGATTCAGATATCATTTAGAAACAGACATTCCGATATCTACTATGAGTCGAAATGGTTGCTAAGTCGATACCCACCGTTAGCGCTACGAATTCGACAGCAAACGGCATCGAATCGACAATCATATGTTTGTTGGGATGATAGTGCTATCCATACACTATCATGTCATATATCATATATCAGGTGGAAATGATAGTGCTATCCATACACTATCATGTCATATATCATATATCAGGTGGACATGTTATTGCTATCCATTCACTATCATGTCATATATCATATATCAGGTGGACATGATAGTGCTATCCATACACTATCATGTCATATATCATATATCAGGTGGACATGATAGTGCTATCCTTACACTATCATGTCATATATCATATATCAGGTGGACATGATAGTGTATGGCCGGCTTTAAAGTGATATTTAGCCGTTGCTCTGGTATATTCTAGTTTCACAATAATTCTCAATATTTAATATAAAAAACAGAGACAGAATTTGCTGAAACAATATTGTAAATAACTAACAACATCTTTATGAAAGTTTCATTATGATTTTTATAAATTTTATAAATATAAATGCTATCTTGTGGAAATGTATTATGTATAGAGTTTTTTTAGATGATTCTTTCTTTTCTTTTTCTTTTTCCTTTTCTTCTTTTCTTTTCCATCATCCTTATGCACGAAAAGTAATTTATTACTTAAGTAAGGGCTTGAATTTATATTAAACTTGGGTCTGGATATAGATCCTGATTTATTACTTGATTTGATTTTTTAGAGAACTACTTATTATGTAAACAATGTTCATTTTGTATATTAGTATTCAATAATTATTATTATTGTCTTATTGTCTTACTGTAGTAGGTATAATATTTTTGGTATAAAATTGAAAAAACTAGTTTTACTCAAAACTATAGATACCTATATGTATATCTCAAAATTATACAATTGATATTTACCTACATAATTATTGAAATAAATTTGTATTATCTAGTTCAGTACACTGAAGTTTTAGCTTTGATTTAAGGTATTTATTCCTTTTTCATTAATTTTTCTAAGGAAAACTTAAACTTTATCAAATAATTAATCTATTATTATTTTGCGATAGGTATCTAACAATTAAGTAAATTTTATACCTGTCTATAATTAATGAGTTGTTATCAAAATACAACACTATACTCAGCTAGAGTAATAAATGATAATATATACTATTTGTTGTTATTCATTCATCACCTCTATAAATATAACAGTATCCCTTCAAATTGCTATTTTCTTTTTTCGTGACCTAACTATTCAATAATATACATAACTACACTCACTAAACACAGTAGTGACAATCTATTGTTTAGTTTGCGTGACGTCATCACAGCAGTACTCTAAGATCGAAATTAAAGCTTTTAATTAAACAGATCTAATAATATTCTCCGATAATGACATTAAAATATTTTGTAACCTTAAACAACTCTTCAATTGCCTTAAAGTTGATAATTACTTGTTGCTCTGGTGACGTCACGCATCGATTGTCACTAATGTGTGGTGTCTGTATTCTGTTGAAATACATACATTATTATGGTAGATTGTGGCAATGTTTACTCCATAAAATAGTATGACTCAAATTGATGATTTCATTCAGGTTATTATCTTGAAAACTAGAATAAATTATAAGGCGACACCTAAGCTTTAATCTCTGTACAAGTTGACTCTCAAAGATATCAATTTGAGTTAGCCACTCAGCCTACTCATTCAAGTAGTAAGTAGGTACCTACATATTTTGAGTAAATTAGGCACCTTAAAATCCACTGACTTTGCTAGAATATTATTTTCAAAGGGCGAATTTGGTGGAATTTACCATGAAATACAGTCTAACACTTATTATTTAATCCCTATATTTACATTAAACTGACTCCAGACTTCCAGTCTGCAAAGAAGCATGCACTAAGTTAATCAGTCTCCAGATATTTGATTTTTGGGACAATTTCTCTCCAATATTTTCAAATTTCTCTCTAAAATGGCCAAAATCTCAAAATACTCTCCAATAATTACATGTAAACTTAGGAATTAATTAGAAAATTGTCGGCAGATAATTCAGGAGACTTAATTTCAAAGCCTCAATAGTTGCCAGATAAACTTTACAACTTCATGCATCTTTTGCAGACTGGAACTGACTGTGAAATATTGAAGAAAATCCAGTCTGCAGAATAGGGGACATTTGTAACATTTTCTGTGCAAACAATCCTTAATTTCCATTTTCCTACTATATTTACATGTATTTTACTGAGAACAGAAGCCAAAATAAAGGATTTCTTGGAGAACAGTTTACCAGTTCCCCAGACTATATTTTATGGTAAATTCCACTGACTTGTCGATGGAATTTTCAATTTATCTCCATTGAAAATAATATTCTTGCAAAGTCGGTGGATTATTAGCTATTTATTCCTATGTTACCATTAATTTTTGGTGGAAAAGTGCGTAAAATGCTGGTGGATGATGGATCAGCCAAATTACTGGAAATTTATGGTGGATTTTTTGCAGCTTTTGATAAAAGTCAGTGGAATTTTGTGCACCAAATACAGACTGGCCAGTTCCTGCAGCCTGGAAGAGAATATGAGTAAAGAGACCTCTAATCCTCCCAGATTGCAATTTGCAGGAACTGATTAAGTGTTCTCCAAGAAATCCAGAATCCTCTATTTTGGCTTCTGTTCTCAGTAAAATACATGTAAACATAGGAGGATATTAAAGATTGTTCGCATAGAAAATGTTAAAAATGTCCCATATTCTGCAGACTGGTAATCCTCTACGAGCCACTCTGGAAAGAACATCAAAGTGTGGCAAGTCTGTCTCCAAGATTTTATTTTGGGGACAATCTGTCTCCAAAATGACCAGAATTCTGCAAAATATCTCCAATAAATTATAAATACCTACATGTAAACACCAAATACCTGACAGTACCTGTCCAACAGTCCTGTTCTTAGGCCCTTAGCAGGCGCGCCAGTTTGTATTTGGTGCACTAAACTCCCCTGACTTTTTCAAAATCTGAGAAATAGCTGCCAACATTTTTCATCAATTTGTCTAGTCCTCCAACATTTTTCCATTTTCCCCTCCAAAAATTAATGGTAATATAGGAGTTAATAGCTAAATATCATCCGACATTGCAGGAATTTTTTTATTAGAGAAATTGAATATCTCCTGACATATCATTGGAATTTAGTGAATTTACCACCAAATACAATCTGGGTTGTATCCGATAGTTTGTTGTACTACACACTTCATTATTGTTTAACCATTTTTCAAAGTGTGGCAGGGGCAGTCACAGAATGTGTCTCTTCTCCATCTGTCTGAGAGACTGGCTCCATCAGCGATTTTAATTTGAGAGACAGTTGGTCTCTGACTCTCAGTAGCAGATTCAGAATCTACTGCAGCTAAATTAATGGTAACATAGGAATCAATTCAAAATCTCCTGCAGCTAAATTAATGGTAACATAAGAATTAATGCTGGCAACTTTTTTCATACTTTGAAATATGGACCAACATTTTCCTCATTTAGCCACCAAAAATTAATGGTAACATAGGAATAAATAGCTAAAAATCCACCAACTTTGCTAGATTATTATTTTCAACAGGGAAAAATAGAAATTCCATCTATAAGTCTGTGGAATTTACCATGAAATACAGACTGGCCGTCAGTTATAAATTTGATACAACAATTAGCAAATTCACTCCATATATCATTATTC